>CABHPP010087115.1:0-48500 GCA_902168425.1 Peromyscus attwateri | reverse complement strand
TTCCTCCTGCAGTGGTCCTACCTCTCCGAAGGAGCTGGTACTTCCTGTGTTAAAGTCTTTATATAGTCTCTGTTCTGCCTTCTCATTGGTTGTAAACCCAACCACAGGACTGCCTCATTACAGCCTGTCTGTATAGACCTCCAGGTGTTCTATGGTTGGTAATGAGATTAAAGGCATGTGTATCCAATGCTGGCTATATCCCTGGACACACAGAGACTTACCTAGCTCAAATGTACACCACCACTGCCCTGCTTTCCTATGGCTTGCTAATAGCTCTGACCCCCAGGCAACTTTATTTATTAACATACAAATAACATTTTGGTACAAAGAAAATATCACCATACACCCCTCATCCCCAGTTTACTCATGGAGATCTCATCTATTTCCCCTCCCCTCAAAAATGCAATTAAAGACTACAAGGAGAAGGAAAATTAACCTTTCCAAGATGAGATTCTTATCTCATCCAGAGCAGCATGGTTATCTCTAAAACCATATCCTCACAAACAAAAAAATAGATTCAGCAAGTTCTTTTATATATTTGTATATATGCATATATATATGAATGTTTATGTGTGTATGCAACAATAATAATAATAAATAATAAAAAGAAACTATTGACTTGAGGGTTGGGGGTCATGGGAGGGATCAGATGGAAAGTAATGGGGAAGGGGGGCTAGAGGGTCAAAAAGGAGAATTGCAAGTGATATAACTCTATTTCACTTTAAAATATTTTTAAAGAACCATACACAAATACAAATAATATGTAATTCAAAGATATAGAACTTCATGACCAAAAAATTTATTAGAAAATGTTACAAAAATGTATAGCAAAAAACTAGAAAATTTAGAAGATAGGGGATTAAAAGGTTAAAAAGTATCAACTAAAAAAAAAAAGAAAAAAATAACTAAGGAATCCTAACAAATGAGATTAAAAAAAGAAAAGAAACAAACAAACCAAAAACAAAATAAGCTGCAACAGAACTAAATAAAATTATAGTTTCCAAAACAAAAGTACAAACTGATAAGTTTACCAGTCAAAATAAAGATTTTCAGATCAATTAAAAACCCAGTTGCAAATAGATTCTAGCAGGAATAAAGTTAAAAATAAATATAGTGAAAAACTGTAACATCAAACCAATAATGCAGAAGAAGCAGGGGGTAACTATAGAATATTCTTAGAATATTCATCCTGAGTGAGGTAACCCAGACTCAGAAAGACAAACATGGTATGTACTCACTCTTAAGAATATATACAGTTGATTAGCTTGAACTGTTTAGGAGACCCCCAGGCAGTGGAACTGGGACCTTGGTGCATGAGCTGGCTTTTTGGAATCTCGGGCCTATGCTGAGACACTTTGCTCAGCCTTGGTGAAGGGAGGAGGGGACTGAACCTGTGTCAACTGAATCTACCAGGCTGGGTTGACTTCCCAGGGGAGACCTTGCCTTGGACGAGGTGGGAATGGGGGATAGATTGGGGGAGAAAGCTGGGGGATGGGAGGGGAATCTGTGGCTGATATGTAAAATTAAATTAATTATAAGATAAAAATATTTATTAAAAAATTTAAAAAATAATATATAAAACATAGTGCTGTGTGATGTCACAGACTACTAAATTGCTGGAGAAATAAAATTCAAACAAAAATTTCCCATTCCATAAGTCCTCCCCATGTGGTGGTATAGATAGACTTATTTTTTTTAACATAACCCAGATTGCTGTGCAAACCATACGCATCACAGGAAGATGTAGAATGAAATCCCTCACTTTTCCATAGTTAAGTAGATACAAATCAATTACATATATGGTTTTAAGCAGCATGGTAACAATCAGGAAATAAAAGGACTTGACAGCAACATTTGTCATAATGTATAATTTAATGCATGCTAAATCTCCCTGGTAACTAAGTGACCATCTGTGTTCACTAACTGACTTTACTCAAAGAAAACAATCATGTTACTGTTTCTCTGTGACAGGCAGTAACTCTGCAGTTTGCAACAGTACATCCATTAAGGTTTGGTTCCCTCCACCCAGTAAAAATTGGAGACAGGCTAGGCAGTGGTGCCACACACCTTTAATCCCAGGGCTCAGAAGGTCGATAGAGGGAGACTTATTTCTCTTAGTTCCAGGCCAGTCTGGTCTACAAAGCAAGTTTCAGGAGAGACAAGGCCACAAGGAGAAACCCTGTCTTGAATAACAAAATAAAAAAATAAGAAAAAAAGGAAAGAAATGGGGGAGACAGGTAGCAACTAGCAACTTCCTCTTTGTTTATTGCTTGTTTATCCTGCACAGAGACACATTCTAGATCCTGTCAAATATGTCAAAAGTCTTCCTGCTCTTCAGAGTTATTTTCAGGCAAAACACACTCACGAACACCTGATTTTTGTCAAAGAAGCCAAAACTGTACAATGGCAAAAAGAAAGCATCTTCAACAAATGGTGCTGGCATAACTGGATATCAGCGTGTAGAAGGCTGCAAATAGATCCATGTCTGTCACCATGCACAAAACTCAAATCCAAGTGGATCAAAGACGTCAATATCAATCTAGCTACAACTGAACCTGATAGAGGAGAAAGTAGTAAGCTACCTAGATTGCATTGGCACAAGAGACAGCATCCTAAACATAACACCTATAGCACAGACACTGAGAGCAACAACTAATAAATGGGACCTCCTGAAACTGAGAAGCTTTTGTAAGGCAAAGGACACAGTAAATAGGACAAAACAAGAGCCTACAGAATGGGAAAAGTTCTTCACAACCCCACATCTGACAGAGGGCTAATCTCCAAAATATATAAAGAACTCAAGGAACTAGATAGGAAAATACCAAAGAATCCAATAAAATAAATGGTCTACAGATCTAAACAGAGAAATTTCAACAGAAAAACCCCAAATGAACAAAAAACATTTGTGAAATGGCTCAACATACTTAGTCATCAGGGAAATGCAAATCAAAACAGCTCTGAGATACCATGTCCTAACTGCCAGAATGGCTAAGATCAAAAACACTGATGACAGCTTATATTGGAGAGGATGTGGAACAAGGGGAACAATTCTCCACTGTTGGTGGGAGTAAAAACTTGTACAGCTACTTTGGAAATCAGAAAATTAGGAAGCAATCTACCTCAAGACTCAATGATATCACTCTTGGGCATACACCCAAGGGATGCTCAATCATATCACATGGACAGTGTTATTTATAATAGTCAGAACCTGGAAGCAACCTAGATGACCCTCAACCAAAGAATGGATAAAGAAAATATGGTACATATACAAAATGTAGTATTACTTAGCTGTAAAAAACAATGACAACATGAAATTTGCAGGCAAATAGATAGAACTAGAAAATATCATTCTGAGTGAGGTAAACCAGACTCAGAAAGACAAACATAGTATGTACTCACTCTTATGTGGATACTACATGTAAAGCAAAGGATATTCAGATTACAAATCACAGCTCCAGAGAAGCTAGGAAACAAGGAGGACCCTAACAGGGACTTACTGATCACCTTGGGAAGGGGAAACAAGAGTACATCTCCATGAGTAAACTGTGGATGAAGGGCAATAGAGGGGTGGGGATGGAGCATGAGAACATGAGAGAACAGGATGGTTGAGCTGGGGGAGGGACAGAGTAGGAGAGCAAGAAAAGAGTTATCTTGACAGAGGGAGACATTATGGGGCAAGGAAGAAACCTGGTGCGAGGGAAATTCCCTGGAATTCACAAGGATGACCCTAGATTAGACTACTAGCAATAGTGGTGAGGGTACCTGACCTGGTCTACCCTGGTAATCAGATCAGTCGATACCCTGCCATCATACAGTCTTCATCCAGTAACTGATGGAAGCAGATACAGAGATCCACAACTAAGCACCAGGCTGAGCTGTGGGAGTCTAGTAGAAGAGAGGGAAGAGGGATTATTTGAGCAAGGGGGGAGGGGTCAAGATCCCGATGGGGAAATCTACAGGCACAGATGATCCAAGCTCATAGGAACTCAGGAAAGTTAGACCCACAGCTGTGAAACCTGCATGGGACCTGACTAGACCCTCTGCATACGGGAGAGAGATGTGTAGCTGGGTCTGCTTGAGGGGCCCCTGGTAGTGTGATCAGGATCTATCCCTGGTGCATGAGCGGGCTTTCTGGATCCCATTGCCTATGGTGCAACAACTTGGTCACTCTTGATGCAGGTGGGGAGGGCGTTGGTCTTGCCTTACCTGAGTGTATCAGGTTTTGCTGTCCATCCATGGGAGAACTTATACTTTTGGAGGAGGGGATGAAGGGTGGGGTGGGAAGGGGAGACAGGGTAGAAGGAACAGGAAGAGGGATGAGAGAGGAATCTGTGTTGGTATGTAAAATAAAAAAATTTAAATAAACGAAACAAAACAAACAAACACACAAAACAAACACTGGAGACCTGGCTCAGTGTTAGAACACTTGCATAGTATAATGTGCTCTAAAAATTACAATTCCTAAAGTAATTACAAAGGATAAGCAATTTTTTTCTTCAATTTAATAGAATTTACTAAGAACCCTACTTTTATTATAGCATTTTCATGACTAAATGCAAGAAAATGTAAAAGAAAAAATATATTTGTATACACATAATAAAATAAATCTCTATATATTTGTGAGGATGATGAAATAGTTGAGAAAAAATCAATAAGATTTCTATGTCAATCTCCTTAATAATGAAAAAGCAAAGAAAACTAGTTAGTCGAAAAACCAAAAAAAAAAAAAAAAGAAAACTAGTTAGTATAATAAAATATAGATGTCTTATTACAACATATAGCTGTATTAATGAAAAATTAGAGTTTCATTATGGAGGTGAAATATTTTCTCCAACTCATTTCTCCCAGTGTAGAAATTGTGGGTGCCAGGGAATTCTCTGTGACACTGGGATCAGAGCTGCACAGTACATGAAAAAGAATAATTCACTCCTCTTAGTGGTTTTCTTTGGTATTTTTTGGGTCCTGGTCTCCATGTAGATGTCAGACCCACTACCCAAGACTGAGATATTCAAAATGACTTTTGTACCTGTGATTAATTGCTCATTGAAATTTTGTTTTAAGTAATAATGCTGGTAAACTGCTGTCTTCCCATCGTTTTGATATCATCATGAGAGCTGTTTCAGCTCAAGTGAATTAGCCAGTTTTCTGCCCAGCTTCTGCTAGCTGATATACAGAATACAAAAGTTTTTCTCAGAGGATTTCAAGTAGACATTTATAGCCTATTGTGACATTTAATTTATTATTATAGTTTTGATTCAGACCTAAGGTAATGCAATTAATGTTTCAATAAGTATTATGAAAGAAGAAATCCTATCTAACTTTTGTCCTCTAGGGTTGCCATAGCAAAGTAAATTAGCTTGAATGATAAACAACTAAAAGAAATATTGTCTCACCATTTTCTAGTCTCCAAATGTCAGGGAAAGGCTTAAATGGGAGGGTGCTGACAAAGTTCACTTCCTTGCTTTAAGATGGTTATATGCTGTGTGCTCATGTGACCGTCTCTGAAAGGTCAACTTATCCTGGGAGTACAGCCATCCCCCTTTCTTTCCTTATGTAGATACTCTTTCTCTTAATCAGGCCCACCCCATTTATGTCCATTTAATTTAACACACATTTCTTGCTTAATTCTACTATTTCTAAAGAGTGAAGACTAACATAGTTTTCACACATGAATTTTTAAAGAACACAATTATTCATTCTATAATATTACCTAGTATTATCCCCAAACTGTGCAATGGAAATAACCAAATAGTGTACCTTAGGTGTAATTTACATTTTAGCTATACAAATATATTCACTTGTTAACTCATCAAAATTCTCTATATATTAATTATTCGTTCAAAGAAAATTTCAAGTAATTTCTCGAGGAAGTTGATAGGTGAATGCTAACCCCCCAAAAACTGTAATGTTCCAAGAGAATTCCAGAACTTTATAAATGATTACATTAAGGAACGTGCTTTGATGAATAACAGCATTTGTACAAAGAGCGAAGGTACAGAAAATAGGACTGTGAATTTTAGTAGATCTTATGCATTAATCTGAAGCAAGTTGAGTTCAAGTTATATTCCAAATCACAAACTGAAAATTTGGATCAATAAAAGTGATCAAATTGACTGATTATCCTTAGAGAAGAATAGCATCTGAGTATTTATTTAACATTAAATATAATTAACTTCAGACATAGTACAGGAGTGAATATGAATGGAGATCAGAAAACTTAAAGGGGCTAAAGGAAATCAGAATTTTAACTTGGGAAATATCTGATAATTTGTCAGGAATGAAATGGAAGCATTTTGTTTGGAAGGAACTGGAAAAATAAAAACAAATCATAAGAGCACCATAATTTATTAATAAACAATTTAAATATATATCTAAAGTTAAACACATTTTAATCAACCCAAATATAATATAAGCAAAAACATTATAAGCATTCTACTCACAAGGAAATACTGCCAGCCTTAAATATTAATAAAAAAAATCTCCTCAAACTTGGTTGAACACTTCTTTTTTTGTTTGTTTGTTTGTTTTGGGTTTTGGATTTGTTTTTGTTTTTTTGAGACAGGGTTTCTCTGTGTAGTTTGGGAGACTGTCCTGGAACCCACTCTGTAGACCAGGCTGGCCTCAAAACTCATAGAAATCAACCTTCCTCTGCCTCCCGAGTGCTGGAATTAAAGGAGTGCAACCACCACCCGGAAGTTGAATACTTTTTATGTATTCCATTTTGTTGGTGAGCCAGACAACTCACCAACAAAGTTAAAATCACCAATGGCTACCATATATAGGATACTATTTTAGTTTCCATTAAGATGCAAACTATTACAACATATGATTTCATTTTATTTCAAATGAGAACAAACAATGCTAAGAACTGTGATGGTATAAATTAGTGAAAAAAATTGAACAAAAATTGCTATATGTTGGTTCACTTGTTTTTTTATTTGCACCCTAAGAAACAATTTGTCATTTTCATATAGATTTCACTGCACATTCTCAATGAAGCTAATGTAGTCCTCGCTATAAAACCAATATGGAGCCTGTAATGCTGGTGTTAAATAAACATCTAGTCATTGTAATAACTAAGGTCATTCATGTAAGAAAATAAATAGAATTTATAAGCACTAACAGGATAATTCAAAGTAATTTGGAGTAAACCTATATATTTAAACATTACATATGAAGAAGACATGAGGAGGGTTGTTGGCATGCCACAAACTTATTTTATAAAAAAATTTATTTAAGCTACATAATTGTATTCATGGACAATTCACAAAGTCTGATGTCATACAACCAGAGACTAGAACAAGAAGTACCAGAGACTGGGGATGAAAGGGTAACAAAAGAATTGGGGGAGATGGTTTAAACAGAAGAAAAAGTCACAGCTCCCTAAGAGAATTAAGTTCTGAACTATTACACACACAAGGGTTTATACTTAAGAGTCATTCTTGTTACATTTCAAAATATGTAGATGAGAACACTTGGGATATGCCCATCGCATAAATAAATAAATAAAAATAAATAAATAAATAAATAAATAAATAAGCAACGCTTGATTACTCCAAAAGCTAAACATGTTTTTTGATCATTGTGTGTCCTATACATACATTAATATATCACAATATATTTAATCAATATGCAAAAATATATTTCTATAAAAAATAAGAATCAAATAATAAAATGATAGTGTAATGCTGCTATATATGATGCTATATTATATATACACACATGTATGCATACACACACTGAAATATTGAAAGCAAGAAAAAATATGTGAGATTCAAGGATAAAGCAAAATATATGTTTTTAAATAGGCATTGTTTTCTTATTAAATTCAAAGATCATGTTTGGATTATTCTCTTTATTACACCATAAACTGTCGGAAATAGTTCTTATTTTTGTAGTACATACTATATATAACAAATTATTCCATATAAATGCATAATAAGTAACACCTAAGTATAGAATTTAAAGTATGCATTTCATTGGTATTAATGGCGTTTGGCACTAAATGTTTAAAACGAAAATATGACCAAGACTGAATTGTAGTCTATGCTACAACTGTAGCAAAACACTAACCAAAGATTGCAGTCCCAACTCAGCAAAAAAAAAAAGAAAAAAAATTACATAAAATCTTTTCCACCAGCAAGGCCTGAAACTCCTAATGTTAAAAACTGTCACTTAAGGAGAACCCAGTCTTGCATTAAAGACTTCCCTTTTTGCTGGTAAGACTGGTGTGTGCATTTCTCAAATCTGCAGGAGCAGCTATGGTCATGTACTGATGTTTGCTAGACAAAGAAGTTGCAATCTGTTCACTCAAGCCATGCAGCCTGCCTTGCTCAGAGCTGCACCTGCCATCCACATTTACCTGCCTATGCACACCTGCTCTGGAAGCTGCATCGAGAAGCAAGTTCTTTCCATGGGCAATTTGGTGACCATATGCCATTCATTTTTCAAATGCTCAATTTCCTTGCCAAGACCCCATGTATGAGAGTCTGCAGATAATAATTTTGCACATACTGATAAAATTCAAGTTTCTGAACAATGAGGAACTTAGTACAAATCAGTCCAGAAAAAATAGAAAATATTTTCATATTTTTCTCTTGTGTTAGTGTTAGAAAATACAACTTGTCCCTATCCCTGAGACCTAAATACAATTGTAGTGTGTACTTCAGTACCAGTCTCAATATCCGGACCCAATGAACATGAGAAATTTCCCAGCCAGTTTTATAGAATGTTGCACCCTTCTTAGCACAGAATTATTAAAGATGTAAAACAAAAGATATCAATAATGCTGATAATAGAAATGCTAATTTGATAAAAATTCACCTCTTTATCTGTAAACAGCTATTTATTTACATTGCTATCATTGTTAGGAAATATTCATAGAAAAGTACACAGATAAGCATGCATATATACAGATGCATATATGCATACTCTTACATATCTCCCTCCAGTAGTAAGGAGGGCCCATTCATTCCCCAAATTGGAGATTCACTTGAATATGCAGTGTGCATTTGGTGGAGCATTTTTTTTTGACAATTGATATAAAAAATAAAACATGGTTCATTTTGAACCAGACAAAATGGTATTTACTTTTCTTCTACTTGCCAACAATGTCTTTACAATATTTTGCTTATATATGCATTCACACTACCCACATTGGTGTCAACATGAATTCCATTTAATATAATAGAAAACATATGATTGAAATATTGTCTTATGACTTTAGTTTGCCCATAATTTAGAACTTCAAAGAGTAAGGAATGAGCTATATATATGGGTGTTTTCAAGAAGAAACATTGTGTGTAAACATGAAAAAGTAATTAATATTTGTATGTGATAATTTCAAAATAAAGAAAAATATACATGGAAGGTAAGAACAGTTTCTCTTTGAAAGATCTGGGTTGAACATTATTATAAAAATACAATATCAGATGAATACATTTTCCAGTGACGAGATCAGAGAAATGAAACAATTTCAATATTCTGAATACTATATTTCTGGGAAGACAGGAGTGCTTTATTGGAAAGTGTAGCTAGATAATTCACATTTCTTTCATATAGGAAGGAAAATACATCAGGTTTTGGATAAATAATTTCATATTTTCTTCATATTAAAAAATATAAGATATCAGCAACAAAGGAAACTTCACCCACGCCCACTTCTTTTTTTGGAGTGAGGAGATAGATCCATATGAACACACATTGATGAACTTTTTACGGTGAAAGATGAATCTGACAATTTAATAATAGCTTAAATGAAAACCCTTGTATTTTAATTTTCAAAACAACTTAAATTGTGTGAATTAGAACTGCATCTGTCACCCATGTGTAAGACTTGCCTCTTTGTATTATCATGTCTGTACTCTTGGCAGTGAGGTAAGAGTTGACACTCTAGAATGAGATGATTACTTATTAGCAGCTTTAGATAGAGATATGAGTTAATATACCATGTTCAGGGGAATGAAATAAATATTTAAACTTGGTTATTTCATGCACTAACTGTATAATAACACTTTTGGTGAAAAGCAGCAAGAAAATTATACATGCATAAATGAAGGGAGATAAATTTGTATATAATACTTCAAAATAAAGCTTTGAAAATGATACAAGCATAATAAGAGATGAATAATAAAATACGTGAGAAAAACGAGGGTCACTTTCACATAATGTGCAATTAGCTCTTCAGTGTTTCCTTCTCATCAGCAGTTTTTGTAATATTTATAAAGCAGAATGGGGAAGTTGATTTTTGGCTTTCTATTTGCATATCTCTGGGTAAAAGTTACCGTTTGAAATGAGGATTGAGAATATGAAAGCTATTAGCAGTAAGAAGTATAAATAGGAAACATTAACTTTAAAACATGAACTTGAAAAGATCTAACCAGTTCTAGGCATGCATGTGCCTTCCTATTATTACAATACTTGTGAGGAGAAGGCAGGAAGATCAACAGTCCAAAGTCATCCAGTCATCCTCAGCTAAATAGCAAGTCACCTGTGATACATGAGAGCCACTCTCCAAAAATACTCCCTACCACGCCCCTCAAAATCAGGAAACAATTGTGTTACACACGCGCGCGTGCGCGCACATACACACACACACACACACACACACACACACACACACACGAGAGAGAGAGAGAGAGAGAGAGAGAGAGAGAGAGAGAGAGAGAGAGAGAGAGAGTTTTGTGAGGATTTATCCTACAATGAGAGAGTAGATTTGTGTAATTCATTGAGCAATCACTCTAATTCATTAATACCTTTTCCTAACTGCAATTACTGTAATCTTTTCTAAGAGGCAGATTTATAACATGACTTCACTGCTTAACACTTTTCAGTAACTTCTCTTTTATCTTAGCAGTCAATCCCTTTGATATGGATGTTTTTACTATATTAATGGGACTCTTCACTCTTCTGGTTCCCATGGTAGATCACAGTTTACCACTTTCTCAAGGACATCTCTGGCCTTCTCTAGACTATCTGACTTTTCTCCATCATAAAAAGTGAGGATCTCTTAATTCTTCTTTGGAAATATTAATCAGTTACAGGTATTTATTCAATGGCAATCTTTTGCAGAGACAAAAGTTGATTTTCGAAGGATATAAAATATCTATACACATTTAAATATTGCAGTGTAAATGATGCTTATATAATTGTCTTGTCACAGTAACTAGCATTTGATCACAATCACTTATTGTTGAAAAGCGTTGATGAGACTCAAAATCACCACGACTAGTATTATTGTGAATTATGTAGTAAATTTTGGTGGACTATAGCTATACTATAAGATTTTGGGAAGCCATAATGAAACTTTTCTCCCTTCTGCTCTAATAATTATCTTTGATAAATACTCACAAAAGAAAAATTAGTTTTCTCCAAGGAGTCTCACTGTGTGTGCAAACCACACTTAAGGGCAGGCCCATACCTAGCAGCAGATGGCCACCACAAAGTGAACTCAGTGGAGGTTTCAGAGGGTTTTTGTTTGTTTTTGTCTCACAATGCTTTGTCTGTGCATATGTATTCCCCACAGGTTTTTTTTTTTTTGCTTGTATATCATGGTTTCTAATTTTGTGTTTTTATGGCATTTCTACATGAGCAAAACTGTGCTCACCTGTGGGTGCCTCTGGTCCATTTCCTTTGGCTCCTTTTGGTTCTGTTAATTTGTTTTGCCTTATGCTGGATTGTTTATTTGTTTTCTTTTTGCTCTCTTATTTTCTAATAAAAGGTAGAAAGAAAGGGTGTGTATTTGGGTGGTGAGTGAGGTGGGGAGGGTCAGGGTGGAGCTTGGGGAGGAAATCATGATCAGAATATAGTATATGAAAAAAGTATTTTTTAAATTTTAAAAGAAAAACATGCACATAAATAAAATTATTATCACACACCAAAATTAAGAAGTTTAAACAACCTAATAAATAGTTAAAATTGGCATTCAAAATTGAAGCCATAAAACTTCCCATTAAAGTTTGTACTTTCAATATTGAATACATTTAATGTACTTGTCTAACACTGAATAAAAAAAAAAGATAGACTAGGAAAACAATAAGCTTTATATCTACTTTTGTATCTTGTGACCATTACTTGCATTCAGTCCTTCCTTGTTTCCTTACATTTGGATTTTCTTGTTCTTTTTCTTCACATTATGTGTGTGTGTATAGACATATATTATTGACTAAATTATGCATGAAATGGATTATGGACTTTTTCTTTCTCAGAATGTGGGATTTCACTTAATGTTATACATTAATCCCAACTATTTTTGTTTGCAAATTTTTAACTTCATTTTTCTTTAGATCAAAGTAGTTTTAACTTAATACAACAGCAACCACTACTACCCATATTGCCACCAAGGACAGGTTTATCCTTTTATGACTGAATAACATTGCATTGTGTTTACAGAACAGCTTATTTTTATCCATCCTTCCCTTGATAAACAGCTAGTTATATGATTAGTTTACTAAATTTTTATGTAATGAATAGTTGTATGAGTAATATGGATTCACAATTTTTATAGATTGTTTTCAAATTTCATTAATTATGAGAAAACCACTATATTGTCAGAAACACGTGGAGAAAAATAAATACTACAAAGATCAAGATGTGACTTCTAGTTAGCAAGAGAGAAGAATGTCTTTTGGGGCCTTTATGATTAAAATGCTGCTGAATCAAAAAAAAAATCATTAAGTGTTCTGTTAGTTAAACTTGTTTCAAAAGGGAGGGATAAAATCAAGCACTCTGTAAAGGAAAAGTACACTGCCTCTCCACATCTACCATGTTCTTTCTAACTGTACTATCAGGCCACAGAAGACAACAGCCACAAAGTGTATCCTTTGTATCAGGCAGGCTCCATTAAGAGCCTGTTCCGCCGGGCGGTGGTGGCGCACGCCTTTAATCCCAGCACTCAGGAGGCAGAGGCAGGCGGATCTTTGTGGGCGCAAAGCTACGCAGAGAAACCCTGTCTCGGAAAACAAAAAAAAAAAAAAAAAAAAGCCCGTTCTATTCTCTATTGCTACTGTAACAAGCTACTGTGACAAACTACCACAAGCTTTCTTCTTTTGCAGACTGACAACTGATTATCTCTCATATCTAGAAGAAACAGTTCAGACTGAGTACATAAAGGGGGTTGAAGGTAGAGTCTTTCCAAATTTTTCCGTTTTATAGATATTACTCATTTCTTTGAAATGCAATGTATGATACTTATTAAACTCTCCCAAGTTAAGCACTTATCATGTGGTCATGATTACATTTTTCATTGAAATGGATGAAACAATAAAGCATCTCTTTTAAAATGAACATTTTCATAGTTTACATGACTATATTGTCATAATGGTTCACTCTGTGTTTTTAAGTGAATTTTTGTTATTTGTTAAATAACAGAAATAATATAAAATAAAAATGAAGTGTTTTTTTCACTTAGGCTTCAATTTAAATCATTTAATTTTGTTAATTAGTTTGACTTAAATTATTATTTAAAAATATTTGTAGTTTCCATAGACACTGACCCAAAACAGGTATTTTTATTTTTTCCTGAGTAAAAGCTTTAGAGGAAAATACTTCACAAAATCTATCATTAATTATTACAATTTCTTAATTTCTCCAATAAAGATATTTTATTTGAGTTACTTTAATATAGTTTCCATAAAAGCTTTGCCAGCCAGTTTCAGGGTAAAACATTTGCTCTCCTATACTGCCATCTGGTGTACATTTTGGATATTACTTGTTCTGGTAAGTGAACCTCAAAGAGAAGAATTTCTCTTTAAATTCATTAAAATAGTAAAATACATTTTGCCTTTATTTCCAAGGAATCTAAATATAAGAAAGTTGTAAACAACATTCTTTATCCTTTAGGTCTAAGGTATAATTTTGTACTCTCCCAGAAATTTGTTTTTGGATATTTAAAGTAATTTTTGTCTCTCTTTTGCACTCTGTTCGTTATTCTTCTGTTTTCACACATCTCAGATTTGTTTTGATTCCAAACATTTTCTTTCTTTCCTAGTGTGCCATACTATTTTAGCAGTCTCAGAGGTAGGCAGAGAGGCTAAGACAGACTCCATGTGACATATTGGTCACTAGTACAACTTAAATCATGTATCTTAAACATTAAAATGATCATGTTATATACTTGTGATTGCTTATTTTACACATGGATGAAGAAGTAGATGTAAAGAAATTAAATGAATCATCCAGCTAATTCACCATGTGCAGAGTTAGGCTTAACATTTATTCATGCATCCAATAATCTTTCCTCATTTTAACACTGATATTCAGCTCATTTGCATAGCTCTATAACCATTTTACATTCATGAGAAACTTTTTTATCTAGCTTGTTTATTTTTTAACTATATATTTTTAATAGTTCTTGGAGAATTTTGTATGTCCCATTTTGATTAATTTCATCCCCTCCAACTTCTTCCAGATCCATCTCTTCTTCCCTAAAAGAATCTCATCAAGTCAAATTTGCACCACCCAAAAATGACTGATTATGGCCTTCCACTGGAGCATGGCCAACTTACCATTACAGAAAAGTGGATCTTCCTTCTCTAGCTGTTATCAGTTGTTAATAGTTTCTGTGCTGAAGGTCAGACTTCATGCCCAGCTCACTTTCCACACTGGTGTTTGATCTGGCTTAGTCTTCTACTGACTTTGTGCTTGTTTTTACACCACTGTGAGAGTTTGTAAGTGAGCTATCCTGCTGTGTCTGGAAGACACTGTTTCCTTGAAATCATCTACTGTCCCTGGCTCTTACATTCTTTCTGCCTCTTTTCCCACAATGGTCCCTGAACCTGCAGAGGAAGAAGGTGTGATATAGATGCTTCATTAGGGTGATGAACCTTTCTTATTCTCTAATTCTCTACACATTGGTGAGTTGGTGTATTTCCATTGATCATTGTCTACTGCAAATAGAAATTTCTCTGATGGGGAAGGGGGGGCTGAGAAACGTATCAACCCACAGGTATAATTCTAAGTTAATTGGATTTATTTAAAACTACATCCATTTAGCAAAGTGATAATAATGGTCCCTCCACTAGAGACTATTGCCTGCTTAACATTTTTTTCTTGCCCGATAAGGATATCAGGTAGGAGTTTATTCATATGGTGCCGGCCTTTGATCCAATTAGAAAGCCACTGGATATGTTTGTGATGTTTGTGCCAATATTTCACAGGTAGTCATGTATTTCCTGGTTAATTATTATTGGTATCTTAAAGGGCATTCTTCATTTCTAGGAGCTAGAAACCTAACCTAGGGCCTTGAACATGCTAGATATGCCCTCTTCCACTGGAACAGCCCTTGCATGAGATAAATAGTTGGATGCAGCCATTTCCTTTTATCTTTGCACCACTGTGACCAAATACTTGGCAGAAACAACTTGTGGGAGGAAATTTTATTTTCACTCACAGTATTGGAGGGATTTCAGTCCAGCATGGTGAGAAAGGCAGAAAAGTGTGACCTTGGCGGTGTGGAAATAAGTGTGAGTCAGAGTAGCCCTAACACTCTAATGGACCAGGAAGCAGAGAAACCAGGTGGGGAGGAGGCAGGAATATCATTAGAAGGTTATTTCTAGTGCCCTATTTAGACTCCTGTCCATAGCTCCTCCATTATCCATGGGGTTTAACAAAGTGCTACAGGCTGGGGACCAAGTACATAAACTATAATGCTGTGGGTGAAATTTCAAAATCAAATTTTGCCTTTATTCTCTAAAGATTCATGACCATTGTATACCACAAAATTAGTCAAATTCTAAGTGTTGTCAGAATCTTAACCATGTTAAAATGGTTCAAAATTTTAATGTTCAAAGTCTCTATCAATAAAATACAAAAATGAAGTTACTTGCTTACAGTTTATCACAGAACAGATTAAATAGCCCCATTTCTGAAGAAGAGCAGGGGCATAGGAACGAATGACTAGACCAAGTCAAGAGTGAAACCCAGAAAAGCCAACCTTAAATTATTGCAAAATAATGTAGCATAGTCTGGGCTCCCATAGGCTTAAGCATCATTGCTCATAGGCCCGGCAAACTACAGGACACATGGGCTATCACTTGTGTTGGATCTAGTTGTTACTTGCAGCTTACTATATAGATGTCCCATTGTCCTGCCATTTCCAGCATCCTCAAGTATCTCAGTAGCAACTTAATCTACACCTTCAAAGCTTTATGCATATCCCCCTTCAGAACCCCTAGCAATCAGTTTGACTGTGCCATATATTGTCTAGTCATATTTCACAGGCTCTTCTCTAGAGCAAATGGGCAGGATCCCTTAACACTGTACTGTTGAATTTCATATGCCTGTAAAATCAAGACCATGTGGACACTGCTGAGTTTTATAGCCAGCTCAAGAAATAGATGGATCCCATTGATCAATGGGAGTAGGTGCCTCTAAACATCTGTGTTGTATGGCTGAACATAGGAAAGTAGTTTTTAGGCAATGCATTTCTGCTTTTTTCAAGCAGGGTACTTTTGTTACTTTATTTAAATGGAAGTCCTTCAAATGTGTGTGAAGTTTTTGTTTTTCTTACCTTGGAGTCTTAGGTGGGTAAGGGGTCTCCTTTCTATCATCTCTGTATAAGGGACACAACATAGCCATCTATTGACAATTAAAGCTGTTTTATCTAGTTTAGTTTTGTCTGTAACTTAATTTATCATGTTCCCATGCCTAGTACATGCACATGTTGTTGTTTCTGTGTCTCTGTGAATCTGGTTAAACATGATCATCAATAAAACCTATCACAGCAATAATACTGGGATTATACCTCAGTGAGTATGTTTTATATAATATGCATATCAGCATGAATTTGGCTTACAGCACTACATGAGGGGGGTGTTTTTATACATGCTTGTTAGTTTTGTGATGTAGAAGCAGAATGATAAGAGATTTAAGGCCACTTTCTACTGGGTTACTAGACGAGTTAAAGATATATGTCTTCTCACTGTCAAACAAACAACAACAAGAAGAAAAAAAAAGGCATACAATGAATGTAATGCTGTGTTGTAATATCTAGCATCAAATTAATTAGTCCATTACTTTTGAATTCAACCTTTTTTCAAATTTTCAGGACATGTACATAATATAATCATATTATGTGCCAGAATTTAATATGAGTGCCTTCTATATCAATACCTAAAAAACTTAAGTCACATTTGAAACTTCATGAACAATCTTTATTGTCTACTGTTCTAGTCTATCAGCATTCTGCTCTTCTAAATTTTCACCAGAATTTCCCAGTAAGTTCTATTCACTTCACTCAAGGACCTCCTAACATGCATTTTAGGCTTTTCCAGTTTCCTCTCAAAAAACATTTCTGAGTTTCTGTGGTGTTTTGAATAGGAGTGGCCCCCATAGACTCGTGTGTTTGAATGATTGGCCCATAAGGAGTGGCACTATTAGGAAGTGTGGCCTTGTTGAAGTAGGTGTGACTTTTTTGGAGAAAGTATGTGACTGTGGAGGTGGGCTTTGAGGTCTAATATGCTCAAGATAGGCCTCGTGGGGCAGTCGCTTCCTGCTGCCTGCAGATCAAGATGTAGAACTCTTAGTTCCTTCTCTAGTACCATATCTCCTGCATGCTGCCATGTTTCCCACCATGGTGATAGTAAATAGACCTCTGAAGTGTAAGCCAGCCCCAACTAAAGGTTTTCCTTTATAAGAGTTGCTGTGGTCACTGTGTCTCTTTACAGCAATAGAAATCCTAACTAAGACAGTCCCTAAGAACCAAATGACAATGTTTTAAATTTTATTGACCATCCCTCTTGTGGCCATTTTCTCTATTTGCTACTTTTGTATCACTGTCACTTAATACATCACAGAAGCATCTGATGGGAGATAATAGTTATTTTGGGTTATGTGTGGGGTCCTGCTCCACTGGGAACTTAGGTCACCTCTGAAGAGGTGGCCTGGAACTGAGGAAAGATAGGTGCACAGCTAGCCCATTTCCCAGCCTTCCTCTTACCTGGAGACAATCAAATGCAGCATGGAGTCAAGTCAAGCAAGAATTCCTTTATTGTAAGGCAGTAAGCCTCTTTTATAGCAAAAAACTCAGAAACTTAGGAGGAGGTGAAGGAACCAACCAATCATTTTAAAGGTCACCCTATACTCATTTTCTTGTTTATGAGTTGTTTATGCACTGACATCATCTCCTGATCTTAGTATCTTATCTCAGCATAAACAACTTGAGCTAACTTCCTTTCGGTACCATCTCTGTAGCTTGTGTATGCCCCACAGTCATGTTTAATTAGTATTTCAGTCTGTTGTGGAAGAGAGGGCAGGGGAGGTTTCCCATCTCTGGTAACAAGAAACTACATGGTGTGACGACAAAGAGAGAAGCATGGTGGGTAAGAACTTCCTCTAGTTACCTGTATCCACCAGACAGGCATCACTTCCTGAAGTTTCTACAGCCTTCAGACTATGAGTACAAGTCCTCAGCACATGAGACCTATCAGATACAACTAGAATGCATCCACAATAATAATATGTCATTTAAAGAAAAAAAGAATACTTTGCTAAAGATATTTTCTTTCTCTGGATGGTAAATCTGAATACCAGGCAACTAAATCATTGTAACATAAATGAGGCAGAGACAAAACTGTCATTTTCTTTCTGTGATGATGACAATGCTATTCTAAAACTGTAGACTCTTTATAGGTGCTCCAGTCATGAAAATCACTGTGACTTATCTTTGAACATTTTTTTTTTAATAAAAATAGATTCTTCTCTCATATCATGTATCCCAACTTGACTTTTCCTCTTTTTATTCCTCCTTGCTATCCCCTCTCCCCCAGATCCACTCGCTCTCCATTTCCCTTCAGGAAAGAGCAGGCCTCCAAGAGATGACAATCAAACAGGGCAAAACTAGATACAATAAGACAAGGTAAACACCCTCCATATTGAGACTGGACAAGGCAACTCAATAGGAGGAAAGGGGTCCCAAGAGCAGGCGAAAGAGTCAGACATAAATCTGCTAACACGGCTAGGAGTCTCCCAAAATGACAAACTAACAGGAATAGCATATGCAGAGGAGATGGTAGAGACCCAGGCAGGTCCTGTGCTTGCTGCTTCTGTCTCTATGAGACCATTTTTTTCTGTTGATTTAAGCACTTATCTTTCTTTACACTTTAACACCTCAGCACTCAGCATTTGTATTTTGCTGTTCTTTGTGATAAAACCTTGAAGTTGAAATATAAGAGCCCCTGCCCTTAAGAAGCAAATAATGTAGTTTTACAGCACTCTTGCCTTTGAATTTCCCAAGAGACAATTCTTTCCTAACAAGGACTGTGGCTGGAAGTTTTCTCAGGTCCCTCCAGGCCCCAGGGTCCTGCATTCCTCCAGTCATGCCTGGCCCTGCGGTCCCTCAGCTGCTTACAAAATAATCATTCATTCAGAGGTTTAATATTAATCATCAACTGTATGGCCTATGACAGGCCTCTTGCTAGCTAACTCTTATTGTTTAATTCAACCCAGAGCTACTAATCTATGTATCACCACATGTCCTGTGGCTTTACCTGCATCTCATTACATGTTGTTTCTAGGTTGGTAGTCTGACATCTCCCCCACTTTGCCTTTCTCTTTCCTGTCTCTCTCCTTGGATTTCCTGCCTGCCTCTAAGCTGCCTTGTCATACACCAAAGCTGCTTATTTATTAACCAATAGGAACAACTTACATTCACAGTGTACAGAAAGACATCCCCCAGCAAGAGACAATTCTACTGTATTTGCTTGTACTTGTGAGATATTCCCCCTCTGTGGTGGTATTGTATTCCCCAAAATACTGTGCACTCTAATAAATTTATCTGGGGTCAGAGACAGTACAGCCACTAGATACAAAGGCTAGAAAATGGTGGCACTCACACCTTTAATCCTAGCATTCCAGAGGTAGAAATCCCTCTGGATCTCTGTGAGTTCAAGGCCACATTGGAAACAGCCAGGCATGGTGACACACGCCTTTAATCCCAAGAAGTTAGCCTTTAATCCCAGGGAGTGATGGCAAAACCAGAAAGATATATAAGGCGTGGAGACCAGAAACTAGAAAGCATTTGGCTGGTAAAGCTTTTAGGCTTTGAGCAGCACAGTTCAGCTGAGATTCATTCTTGGTGAGGACTGAGAAGCTTCCAGTCTGAGGAAACAAGACCAGCTGAGAAGTTGGCCAGGTGAGGCAGCTGTGGCTTGTTCTGTGTCTCTGATCTTCCAGTGTTCACCCCAATACCTGGCTCTGGGTTTGTTTTATTAATATGAACTTTTAAGATTCCTGCTACCCCCCTCCCTGTCTTTCTCTACCTCTCCTTCTAACTCTCCTTCTCACTCATGTCTACTGATACACATTCTAACACTTGCTTTTTTCTGTACTGCGGTGGAGAGATTTTATTACTGTACCTTAATTCTACTGCTGATTATATACTTTCATCCAAACCTACTTGTCCTTTTAGAAATTTCTTTTCACTTCAGGATTAATTAACCAAACTGCTTGAATGCTGTTCAAACACAGGTAACACAGAGGAGCATCAAAATGTCAAAATTGAACAAATATTCATCTCCCAGGGCCTATTCCTTTGTTTTATTTTTCTACTTCTAATAGTAATTTGCTTAACCTATTCACCCAAATTTAAGACTCCAAGTCTGTCATGACATTTAAGTCTTTGCTATGTTCTTTCCAATCATCAATCATCAATTTCCCGTATTTTACTGTGTTTACAAGTTTACTATGTATGCTTGCAATCAGCCAGTCTCCCAGTGTTATGTACTTTGCAGTTACCATTTCTGATCCTAACCTTCTCATAATTTAAAATAAGAGATACAACTTTATATAAGATCCTTTTCCATTCTTATCTTGTCTGTCCTTATATACCTTTCATTATATGTTGGAATGAAAGATATTAGAAAAGAAAAACTCAATATTTTAGGGGCCAAACATTTTGGTGGTGTCCCAGAATCCTTCATCATAGAAACATAAAGCTCATTCCTTTTACAATAGAGTGGTCTACCTATACATTTCAATTATGAATGATAAAATGATTTAGTTTATTTGTATATTATAAATTTTACCTCTGTATATCAAAAAGCTATCCAGTGTCTTTACTTCAAATCTATAACTATTATTTATACATTAATTCATTCACTATGCAACTTAAAAGATGCTTTGTACTCAGCTTAGGTTGCTCTTCCCTGATTTGTTAGTATTGACTACATTATCTACTGTGATCCATTATGTGTAATGATAGCATTTATCTTCACCTGTATTTATCTCATTTCTGACTCTAATAAACTAATATACTCAAGAAATTGTACTTTATAACATAAGTATGGTGCGCCAAGCCTAGTACATAGTTGAATCTTCCATCAATAAAATATTATATATCATACTTAAGAATGATTTAGAAGTGACTTGTTTTATTTATTAAATAGTTGAAAATTTTAAATATATAGTAGTTTATTTAATTTAATTACACTTTAACTTGAATTTGCTTGACTATAAATTCCATAAAATTGGTATTAAACTACACATTTCTACTAGAAAATCCATAACACTCAGCTGATTTGACCTATAAGACATTTGGGGCAGTCTACCTATGGTATTTAGAACATGTATAGTAAAATGAAGTACTATCACATTTTTCTATTATTACTTTTATTATGTATCTTCTGATGGAATAAAAAAGCTGAAATCAATAGATTAAAAAGTCCTTTCCTGGATGGGCAGAAAGCTTGCTTTGAAGAAGGGAGCTATGTTATCTGTACAATGAGTATGTAAATATAGGGAAATAACATTGACATTGGTAAAATGTTGGCACTTAGAAATGGGATTCGAAGGGGCTGGAGAAAAGGCATAGTAATTAAGAGACTGTACTGTTTTCTCAGAGGAACAGATACTGGCCTAACATCCTTATCAGGTAGTTCATCATCAAGTAGGAGTGCAGCTCCAGGGATCCAATACCTCTGACTGACTCAGACACATGCACACACCATTCTATACAGAAAATACACATAATGAAACATTACTCACAAAACTGAACTAGAGTCATAGGAATAAAACTCAATGATAAAGTGTTTACCTGTCAAGTGTAATTACCTAGGTTTGTCTACAAGAAACTTGACAGTAGGGACAATGAATATGTGAGGAAAAAAAAAAAACTTCTAAAAGTAAAATAAAAAAGGGGGGGCTTCAGAAATGTGCTATTATTGTTTTGTATGACCACTGAATTTAATGGGAAATAGCAATTATTCTAGGTTTTAATTCACCATATTTGGTATATTTCTACATTTTAGAATACATCAAATTATGCATCTCTCAGAAATATACCATTTCTTTGTCTTTGCCCCATTTTAACCATAACACAGAACTCCTACCTGGCTATGATAGGAATTAATTCAGCTGTGCTCTGCTCAGTCACCCTTCTTGTGTCCAGCTGCTTCAACAAAATGATCAGTTTTGCGTGTAAGCTAGATAATGAAAAGAACCTACTTCAGTTATTTTTGGCTCATTGACATATAATGCAGCTAATTTGATTGATCACAGAAAGTAATTAGCTAACACGGCTCTAACATTCTACTTACATAAGTTCCTGCTGATTTGGTTATGTCAGCAATAGGAATCAATATTTCTTTCAATATAGAACGTTTTAAAATTGTATTTACAACTAAAAAAATTGATCCAATAATCATCTATTACTTAAATTTTTTAAGATGAGGTATATATAGATTCCAAAGTAGTTGTTAGTAAACTGATAATTCACATGGTTCACAGAAAAAAAACTAACTTTCTATTTTTCAGAACATTTATAACTAGCTAAATATGGCTATGAATATGACTTTTAAGTACTTTAATACATACATTCTGTTATAGAGAATTTTCTTGGAGATACTTAAATCCTGTGTGACCCAGTGCCCTCTGAGATTCCAAGGGGAATCTCCTTAAATCTCATTAACTCTACTGCAGGGCACAGTTTATATCTTGTCCTCTTAATTTTTTCCATATGTAAACATTATTTTTCTCCAAAACTTATTATTTACCATTGGTTACACTTATATTTTAAAATAAATTGGTAAATCAAGCTTTTTCTGATTGTGCATCATGAATGTGTTCATTTAAAACAATTCTTTGGTATACATATAATTTTAGCATTTATTAAAAACAAAGTAGATTTGCATATAAATTAAATTAAATTTGCATAGTAGTTAAGTAGATGAGCTTATGAATTTTTACAAAAAGAATTAAATCTTGGCTGAATATTTAGAACTGCAGGACACACAAAGTTTTTATGCTTTTTCAAAGTTCCTCAATATTTTCATTTTGTTGTCCATGCTGAGACTTACACTTTGTATAACTGCATCACATAAGACAGAAGATGTATGCTTCAGACTATCAGATACTGTTAGAAATTCTAATCTCAAAGAATAATTTATGATGTTTTTATGATATGATGTTTTGTGATACTCAAGTCAGCAACTTAAATAGCAGTTTTTACAATCCTATGTCATAACATAATATAATCAAAAGATACAGTAGTTTCAAACCTATGTGCTGGCAATTGATGGCAGAAGAATATTAAAGAAGTTTTTTTTTTTTTTTTTCTCTAAACCACTCTGCCTACTACATAAAAAAAAAAATCTTAGTATGTGTAGTAAAAGCACTGTAAAATTCTTAGCATACAGCACAATAGCTTGCAATCTGAGCTGGTGTTACAGCAGTGTCTTTGGTGTTACACGGTGTTACATGCATGCACAATGCAAAGTGTGTGTGTTGGGAGCTCAGAACTAAGTATGCAGTGAAGTTGTGCAACACAGCATGGGTGCGTACTGCTGCAAGTGCCCGGGATTCATTCTGCATTTGATTTTGAGTGATTTCCCTTTTGGTTGTTTGGGTGGTTAAAAAGCTCTAGTTACAACCGGATTGTCCGCATTCAGCTGCTTGACCCCATCTGGGGTCACAGGCCAAAGTTTAAAAATTCATGATTTAGAGATTTTTGTCTGTACATGCCAATGAACATTTAGTTCCACAATAAGACTTTGTTATTATAAGTTTCCTCTTTACTTTGCACATTTACCTCCTTGTAAATGCAGTTAACCCCGAGTTAACTGCATTTTTTACTAGCCCGAATGATCCTTCACTTTAAATTTGACTTTAATATATATTTTGAATAATAAGTACTAGTGCCAACCACTCATACCATAATTAAGACAAAAACTGAAACATTTCCGACTAGCCCTGTTCCACTCCATTACATAACTATCCAGACCTCTAATTCTTTTCCTTGTGATTTTAAGATTTACTTATTTTTCTTATTCTTATACAGAAATAATGCTTAAGGAGGCTTCCTGATGATGTTTTGTTTCAACTTTCCTATGATCTCACGCCTTCCTTCTCTCACATCATGTATGTCTGAGCAAATTGAAGCACAAATTGGAGGATAACTTTTTTGTAATGTTTCACCCATGCTCATCGGTTGTGACCTGAAAAAGCTAACATTGTCAGGGCAAGGAAACAGACCTGAAAGCCAACAAAATAAAGGAAACAGAAGCTTTCACCTGCAAGAACATTTGTTCAGGGTTTAGGCACATGCATCATGTACGGCATCATCTGGCCCCATAACAGACAGGTGAACCCATGACAGTTACATGTTTTGGGTTGTCATCTTTTATTTTCCAGTCAGTGGATAAAAGGAAAAGTTACAAATTAGAAATGCTTATGGCTCATAAATTTTCTTTCCTTTACTCAGGTGTACCTTATTAGTGTAAGAAATTGGTCTTTTCCCTGGAGAATGGAAGAAGATGTGCAAAGTTCCATTCTCACTGAGAATTAGGAAGACAGGTGAAAGCCAATTTTCTCTGGAGGATGGAAGCAACATTAAAATGGAAGCTTGAGGATCAAAAAAGTTCCAACTTTGACAGCCCCAAAATACTTGTTTCCATTTCCCAATAAACCCCGTTTTTAAAACAGTAAAGTATTTGCCAGTGAGAAAATAAATAACACAACCCTGTTATCTCAATTTTGTGTTCCTGAGGATGGACACATATTTTAAAATGAAATAGAGAAATAATCAGGGAAAGAGGGAAAGCAGTGTGTACAGCTAAGCTAAGTAGTCCTAAATTATGAATGAACTTGTTGATCATTTTCTTGTGTTCTGGGTCTGTAAGTTCTCAAGGAGTTAACTTACTATCATGCTTTTACATGAAGGACTCAACCTGACTTCTATAAGATAATCATTTCTTCTCTGTCCTGCAGCCCTGGCCATCAAATATAATTGTCCTCATCTTACATGTGGTCATTTCACCTGGACTCTGCTGTTTCTAGAATCCAAGATTAATGAACACGTAGAAGACTTAATGATCTTTATGCCTACAGGATTTTAGGCAGACACTCACTGAGTGAATATCATGATTATAAAGAGCCAGACAGGAGTCTGATCCTGATTAAAGGAGAAAGACTCCAAATGAAAGGCATATCAAATTTCCTTAATGCTCCTAGCTAGGGTATGTGCCCTAGTGAGAAAGAGATGGTTCATAGGACAAGCAACAACAATTTTTGACCTGGGAGATTGCTTCACTCACAGGTTTTTTTTTTTTTTTCAGTTTAGTCAGTAAGAAACCAATGACCCATCATTCAGATAATACACATTAGAAATTTAATGACTTTAAAATAAAGCAGAAACAGGTAGAGCTGTGGAATTTATTTTGGATGCCTCTAGATAACACATCTATAAAAATATAACAGCAAGAAAGCAAGACACACAGAGCAAAACACTGAACAGAAATAACAGAACAAGTGTCACTGCTTATTTATTAAAAGGTAGAAATAAATAGTTCATTAGTAGACTGTCAAGGGTATTCATAGTTCTGACATTTAAACCTAGTCACATTTTCCTTTAATATGCATTTATAGACACCATGCTATCTCCTACACATATTTTTAGGTGTAAAAAATAAAGTAATGATTGCAAGAAAATTAAACTCACCACATGTAAACATTAGTGTAATCTCAGAACATTGTCTTCAATAACTATATCAAGGTCTATCAACAAGCATTGCTTGTACAGCTGTCCTACAGATATTTTGAAGCTTTTTAACTTCTTAACACAACTTTCCTTGGGCTTCAAAATTTAGAGCACTCACTACCAACTTCCCTCATTGGAATCTTCCTTGAACTTCAGGTGTAAATTAAGGAGCCTTTAATACCATTTTCTCGCATTGATATTTGAAACATCAATTGTTATTTAACTTATAATGATTAATATAATTGGTTAGTTTGCCTAATTTACCATGAATTCTTTCTTTCATTTTGTGTGTTGTGTATGTGTGTGTCAGTGGCTTTGAAAAATTATTTTTTTCTTTCTTTTACTTTTGAGATTATAATGTAATTAGATCATTTCTCCCTTCCCTATTTTCCGTCCAGGCCCTCCCACATACCCTTTCACACCCCTGCTTTCTCGCTTTCGAAGTCCTGGCATCTTTTTTTTTTCCCATTAATTGTAGTTACATTCATATTTGTGTGTGTGTGTGTGTGTGTGTGTGTGTGTGTGTGTGTGTATGTGAGGGTGTGTGTATCTAAATATAACCTGCTTAGTCTGTATAGTGTTACTTGTATGTATGTTTTCAAGACTGACCCCTTGGTATTGGATAACCAATTGACGTACTCTTTCCCAGGGAACATTGTTTTTTCCATTCTCAGCATTCCTTTGTTACTGTAGTTCTTAGAGCATTGAGTCTTTGTGTTTGTTTGTTTGTTTTTTTTTTCCCCTGTTCAATTTGACAAGTCTATTGTTGCTGTCTTTGTTTATCTCATGGTGATGTAATCATGTTGGTGGGACATTATGGGTGTAACTTCTGACATTACTGGAAGACACAATCTCACAGTAAACTTCCTTATCCTTGGGCTCTTAGAATCTTTCCTCCTTCTCCTCAGCAATGTTCTTTAGATGTCGGAATACTTTGTAGAAGTATTCACTGAGACTGGGCACCACAACTCTGCGTTTTAATGGGTTGCAGTTTTCTTTTATGGCCTCTGTCTATTTTGCAAAGAGTTTTCTTGATGGAGGTTAAGGAATACCTTTATCTTTAGGTTCAAGGACAAATAATTTGAGTGCATCTAGGGATTATTCTGTTTTAGTAAAGTAGTAGTTGTAGGTTCTTCTCCAAGATAAGTGAATGATTTCACTAGCCCTAGGTGCTTGACTAGGTTTTCAGTACAAAGCATAATTTTCATCTTGTTCAATGGGTCTTCAGTCCAATTATAGAACTGTTGGTTACTGCTAAGGTACAAATGCCACTATTGCATCCTTAGGATTACTATACTGTGCTGGTCATTGTTGTGGTTCAGAGGCTTCATAGCTGGGTAAGACTGTAGATTCCTTCACTCCTTTGGAAGCTGGCATATTTCCTTCTTTTACTATAAAATCTAGTTGTCAGAGAGGAGGCATTTAGGTTAGGCCCAGCTCAGTGACCTCTGGGCCCTGCATTTGAAGTGAATGGTCTCTCCTTTAGGTATTTATATTCTACTTGTTGGGTGGCAAGTGAGGACAATAGCAATAGTCTGTAATATTTGGGGGGTGTCTTGGAAAACCCTGACCAACAACTTAAGAATAGTTTTCCATGTCTGGTGTTGAGGGTTTTTTTTTAGGTGGTCTTTGTTCTTGGAGGGAACATTGTCAGGTCAGATGAGAAGATTTCATTTAAAGTATATATGTTTATTTATACATAGACATATATATATATATATATATATATACATAGCCTTTTTTATAAATTTTAGGTAGTTAATAGTATGACTCCTTTTGATTTTTTTTCAGACCTACATATTGTTATTTTACCTTCCCACTTCTTCTTCTCTATTTATCTCCCTTATTGATTAGAGCTCTCCTTTTTTTTTTCTCCTTTCTCTAATCAAACTACTTGTACACTCTATCCCCCTTCTCTACTGCTCCAAAGCATGTCCCACCTAAACAAGGGTCCTTTAAACTTTCCTTGGTTGTTGTTTAGTTGGTTGTTTTGTAATTATTATTATGATGATTATTATTATTTATTATTTTTTGTGCTGTTTTGCAGTTACTCTAGGATATATGTGTAGATTTTGGAGTTTGGGCCATCGGATTAGAAACAATATGAAAAGCTTGTCTTTCTTTATCTGTGTTTATTCAATATGATTTTTCTAGTTCTATCTGTTTACCTGAACATTTCCTAATTTCATAGTGTTCATGTCCTTCAGGCAAAACACTTTTAGGTTGTTTCCATTTCTAGCTTTTGTAAATCGAACAGCAATGAACATGGCTGCCCAAGTTCTATGTGGAGTGGGTGTGAAGTCCTTTGTACATATGACAAGGAGTTGTATAGTTCGGTCGTAGAGTATATTTATATTTCATTTTTGAGAATTCTTCACACTGATTTCAATAGTGGCTGCACCAACAAGTTTGCAGTCCCACCAGCAGTTATGAGGGTCACTTGTTCTCCTCACAAGCCTTCCAGCATTTGTTAACAGCCCTTTTCTTTGGTCTTTGGCATTTTGACTGGGGTAAGACTAAATCTTTAAGTTATTTGATTTTTGTTTCCCTAATTGTTAGGGACAATAAACATTTTTGAAATATTTCTTAGCCATGTCCCCCTTATTTTGAGCATGCCGTTCGAGTTCCTAGGAAATTCTTTGAACGGTTTGTTTGTTTGTTTGTTTGTTTGTTTGAATCTCTGGTTCTTTAGTTTAATACATAGTCTGGTTATTAAGCCATTATCAGTTGTTGGGGCCTTCTGATGGTCATTGCACCATCAGTATTTCTTGAAAGTGTGGGATCTGTGACAAAGGCTCTTAAAGAAAAATGGGTCTGACCTAATATTCCATCCATATTTCTCCGAAATTCTCAAAAACAAATTATTTATTAGTCAAAGCAGACTAATAAATATGATAACCATACATTCGCATACTTTTGTTTTTAAGGGGCTACAAAGATTATTTAGTCAATTTCCTGATTCCCCAGAGAACCAGTGTTCAGTTCCCAACACCCATGTCCTCTGGCAGTATGTGACTGTACTCTAGTTCCAGGGGATCAGACATCTGCCTCGTTTCTGGACTTTGTGGTATACATATTGTGTACATTCACACAAACATACATATGCATGAAGGATATTGTAAAAGGACTATTATCATGAGTTTTGCATGTAAACAATGATATCTCATCGTTTATGCAGTTCTTTTTTTTTTTTTTTTTTTTTTTTTTTTAGGTTTTTCCGAGACAGGGTTTCACTGTGTAGCTTTGCACCTTTCCTGGGTCTCGCTCAGTAGACCAGGCTGGTCTCGAACTCACAGAGATCCGCCTGGCTCTGCCTCCCGAGTGCTGGGATTAAAGGCATGCGCCACCACCGCCCGGTAGTTCTCTTATTCTTATAGCTGTTTTCAACTAGTTATAAAAATGTGAGCTAGAAAGTTCAGTTCTGGAAACAAGCATTGAGTGAAGTTTGCCTTTGGAGCTGTTTTGAAGTGCACAAGTAAAGTTTCCATTTGGAACTTGAATTCCAGTTGTGTGAATACAGCCTCCCCCCTCCCTTTTTTTTTTCATTTGGTGAATGGCAGCATTGGCAGTTTAAGTCCATCTGGAATACCTCAAGCATTCACTTCATATATTAACTTATTACCAAGCTTGGCATATGAATTCTCAGACTATCAGTGAAGCAGAAATTAGATAAGTGGACTTTAATAGAAGGCCATGTGTATTAGAAATACTGAAAAGACCTTCCTGGTTTTTGTTGTTCAGTAGTGTCTGTCTATCTGATTCCAGATTATTATAAATAAGCTTTACTGTAACTTTGTAATACATTTGAAGACTAGGACAGACAAACTTAAAAATTTCTGTGGCCAGAAGAGGGCGACCTTGTAAAAACTATTTGAGGCAAGAATTTACAAGAATTTTTATGTCTGTGTTAAGTTCAATTTAAAGAAAATATTGACGTTTCAGAAGTTACTTCTTTCCATGATTAGATGACTACATTCTAAAATACATTTCAGGAAATGAAATACAGCTTTTCATTGACACATGGACATATATATACACACATCTATACTGGATTTGTGTGTATAAATACATATATACATATAAATAAACTCATTATATATATATTTGGAAAGAGAGAGTGTGTTGATAAATGAAAATTGTAATACTAAATTTTGATCATGGCTAAAAACTAAAACAAGATAATTAAATATAGAAGCTTATTAATAAATGTTTTTCTTTTTCTAATACCATTATTAATTCTTTTAAATTAACTGACCTAAATTTAAGTCCCTTACATTATTGATACTTTGAAAAGCATATCTAAAAGTGACACAATTACACACTGAAAGAACAAGGTTTTCATTATTCATCATAAACTGTTAATCAATTCTGTTGTAAACAAAATAATATATTACAGTCTCTCTCATATACACACAGAAAGGCACACATGTTTATGTAAATGTGTTATGTGTATAGACATATATTGTATAATAAAACCATCCATCTCTGCCTATCTTGCCAGTTATAAAATTCATGCAAGAGTCACAGATGGGACACTAATTATACCACCTGGAGGGTTTCACTTGATGAATTTGTGACATGATATGAAGAGAAGTTTGTCACAGACTATTATTAATTTTTCTTCTCATCAATTCATAAAACCAAGTAATTGGCATGTGTTTCACATTGAATGCCAACAGTAGCTCTTACATACTTCTCTAGTTTCCTCCAATTGTACTTTCGACTTATTGAGAGGTTCTGATGATGACAAATAATGATGTTATCAATAATAATATCCCTTGTTGCCCTACATACATGAGCCATGGAATGGAAACCATCTAGTTCTTTGCCTAAATTATCAAATGCATCAGTTTTGGCCTTCTACTTCAGCAATAGCAGGTTACATCCTTTTAATCTCAATTGTTACCTAGAGGTCAAGCAAATCTTGCTCTCATGGGGAATAGAAAGATAGCTCAGTGGATCAAGAACTTTACCATGTAAATGTAAGTCTCCGAGTTCAAATCCCTATGCAATATAAAGTGGTAGTTTATGTACTGAATTCATGAGCACCTATGGTATGATGGGAGAGAAGCAGAGACAAGAAGATCTTTGGAAGCTTATTGTCCAGCTAGTCCGGAGTGTGCATCAGCACACAACAAAAAGGCTCTGCATTTGGATTTAAATATGAAACGTTTCTATTATGCTCATATAAATTGAGACTTGTTCCCCAGGCAATGGCATTTGGTGGACCGTTCTGGAACCTTTAAGCTGTAGCCATTACAAGAGGAAGTGTGTGTGTGTGTGTGTGTGTGTGTGTGTGTGAGAGAGAGAGAGAGAGAGAGAGAGAGAGAGAGAGAGAGAGAGAGATGGATCAAACTTTCCTTTCACTCTCCACTTCCTAAGGCCTTATGTAATGCAGCTAATGACCCTCCTGAAACCATGCCTCCCTGCTGCCTACATGTCTTCCCTCTCATGATATATCTGCACATCGCTTTATAAGCAAACATAAACTATTTCTCTCGCTCCACTAAGGAGTTTCGTTAAAGCAGTTTTTCACAGCAACAGCAAAATAACTTTAACGTCCTGTCGTAAACAAGGTGAAAACTGAGGAACAATCGAGACAGAGTTTGTCTTCTGATCTGCACATACCAGCTGTGGCACGTGTTCAGCCACATTCAACCATCACACACGGAAAAGGAAAGAAAGAATGAAAAGCTGGTTTCCATGATCATACGTCATTATAGTTATCCAAAATGGAAAAAACAGAGGGTGTCTTTCTGCTTATAGTACAAGAGTCCTTTCAGTATTTGCTAAAGAAAACTGTTTCAAAATTTGTAAATTAAAACTGATTAAAGCCCATGTTGTTCTGGAGTCCCACACCATGCTTCCTTCTTTCTATATTCCTGCTTCATATAGAAATAAGCTCATTGCTGTATGCATACAGAGCTCCCTGGCATTGACTGGGTTTACTTTATTGCAGATTAATACACTGTTCATTGACTCATCTTAAAATAAATATCTTTGCATAATTAAAGCATTGAAAATTATTATAAATGTGATTTATATATTTTCTATTATTAAATGTTATTGAATGTTTACATTCAATGGCTATTTTCAATGTCACGCATGAATTTTGAAGTAAATGAAAAAGTTACGTGAACAAAATCATATTAAAAAGAAACAAATAATATAGTAAAATGATTTTTTTAAAAGTTTACATGAGGGCTACCTCACTAAAATCCATACATTTGTCTGGGTAGAGGAGAGACTGTTAGGGAATACAGGCTGAGGGACACCATTGGTATAAGGCTACCATGTGGAAAACCTACAGAGGTATATGAGTTAGATATCAATATATTAAAAGTACAAAATCATATATGACATTGACTTACCATATAATATTATTTTCAGTTATCAATTGAAATATACAGCATTCTAAAGCCATATTTAAGATATAAATTGGAAAGTGAACATAGAGGTATTCGGAGTGTTTTATATACCTAGCTTGTGGTTTAGATGTAATTCAACACAATTAGGAATGCATACTTTTAAAACATTCCCTTTGTTTTTTGTGATCATCCCTAAAATTTTTATATAAAATTGTATTTATATTATATTTGATCAGCTTTAAATTTTACTTCATTGTATATGTATAAATGTTTTGCCTGCACAAATTTCTAAGGCAGCACGTGTGTAAAGTGCCAATGGAGGGAAAGGCCAGAAGAGGGCAGCAGATCCCTTGGGACTGAAGTTGGTTATTAGCCACCTGGGAATCTCACTGAGGACCTCTACAAGAGCAGCCAGTATGCGCTTAAATGATGAGCCATCTCTTCAGCTTCCGCTTGTGTTTTAAAGACCCTCTCACATATGTCCACATTGAAAGGTCATGGGAAAGAATCTGCAGAGAGGAATTACATATCTTAACACACTTGGTTTCTGAAAATAAGAATCAACAATTCAGAGGCTAGAAGGACAGCAGAGTTTTGGTCATTCTATTGCTGAATGACGTATGCATTGCAATTTCAAAAGGAAAAAAAAAACCTTTTTTGGTCCTTAGGTATCTTAAAACATTATTAAAAAATTTAACTCTTCTAATTCATGAAGTTATTGATTTTTAACATCGTGTTTAGTATTTTCAGAAAACAGTACCTGCTGTCTTGTCCTTAAGAATACACCAAGATGTAGTATCTCTGTTATAAATACGTTTATTAGCAAGAATGTCCTATAAAGTTATTGGAATCCCTTTGCCATTTTTTTCAAGATGAGTTGCCATGTATATAATCAAAGCATTTCAGATGCTGAGATATAGGGGTTGACATAAGTCTGAGATTACTCTGTGCTATAGCTAGTATCAGGTTCTCCATGATTGTATAGAATGACCTCCTTTAAAAAGCAAAACTGGATTCATAGAGATAGCTCTGTAGGTCAAACACTTACTGTGTCAGCCTGGAGACCCGAGTAGGATCCCCATAACCCATGTATAAGGTTGGATGCAATAGTGCACATGCAGAAAAACAGCAACAGCAGGGGAGACCCTGTCACTGAGCAAGGTGTAGGGTGAGAATATGCTCTTGGAAGTCGTCAATATATTAAAAGTATAAAATCAAATACAACATTGATTTACCATATAATATTATTTTCAGTTATCATTTGAAATATACAGAATTCTAATATAAAGCATCAGAAAACACTTGGTAATGACGATGTCTAAATGTAAAATCAAGAAATTTAATTCCTGGCCAGGCAGCCTGTAGCTAGAGTTTTCTCCAGTCCTGCCTGGTCCACAGTCAGGACAATTCTTTGTCACCCGCCAGTCCCACAGCCGCTCAGACCCAACCAAGTAAACACAGAGACTTATATTGCTTACAAACTGTATGGCCGTGGCAGGCTTCTTGCTAACTGTTTTTATAGCTTAAATTAATCCATTTCCATAAATCTGTACCTTGCCACATGGCTCGTGGCTTACCGGCATCTTCACATGCTGCTTGTCCTGGCGGTGGCTGGCAGTAACTCCTTCCACCTTCCTGTTCTTTTCTCCTCTCTGTTAGTCCCGCCTATACTTCCTGCCTGACCACTGGCCAATCAGTGTTTTATTTATTGACCAATCAGAGCAACAGATTTGACATACAGACCATCCCACAGCAGCAGCCATAGCTCCATCTCTGTCTAGAGTTGTAGCTGTCTGCATTGTGTCAATGTCCGCATCTGAATCATCCTAATGATTCAGTCTAATGACCATTTGTTATAATTCACTTGTATCTAAAAAGGAAAATAACATTAGTAACTGTGGTGGTATTGTGTTCCCCAAAATATTCTGTACCCTAATAAACTTATCTGGGGTCAGAGACAGAACAGCCACTAGATACAAAGGCTAGAAAATGGTGGCACTCACACCTTTAATCCTAGCATTCCAGAGGTAGAAATCCCTCTGGATCTCTGTGAGTTCAAGGCCACATTGGAAACAGCCAGGCATGGTGACATACGCCTTTAATCCCAAGAAGTGAGCCTTTAATCCCAGGGAGTGATGGCAAAAACAGAAAGATATATAAGGCATGGAGACCAGAAACTGGAAGCATTTGGCTGGTTAAGCTTTTAGGCTTTGAGCAGCACAGTTCAGCTGAGATTCATTCTTGGTGAGGACTGAGAAGCTTCCAGTCAGAGGAAACAGGATCAGCTGAGGAACTGGCTAGGTGAGGTAGCTGTGGCTTGTTCTGCTTCTCTGATCTTTCAGAATTCACTCCAATAACTGGCCTCAGGTTTGATTTTATTAATAAGAACTTTTAAGATTCCTGCTAAAAATAACTATTTTTATTTCTTTTGAAAACACCCAATATGATTTTAACAAAAAGAATGACTACCAGCATTTTTTTAAAAGTTAAATTTGCTTATTCCTTACCTCCATTTCTTCATCAAAGTTTCAGTTTGCTTTAATGGAGTCATTTTTTAAACTATCCTCTGGGAATTAGTGGGATACTCTATTTACACATTCACACAAGTGGTTTTTTAGATACTACATTTCTGTAGACAAATTTCTAAATTGTCTTATTAAATAAAAAAACACAGAGCCAAATGTAGGGGTGAAAGCCTTAGAGTGATCAGGGAACTAGGGAAAGCCACCAGCCAACCTTACCTCACCAACTCTGCAACTTCCAAACGCCAGGACTTCCTGTTTACCCACGCCTATACGCCTTGCTATTCTGCCATCTGATTTGCTGTCTCTGTTCAGCTACATCACTTCCTCTTCCTACCCAGTTCTGTCAGTTCCTATCTGTCTGTACAGACCTCCAGACCGCCACAGTTTACTAGTTTTGGCATTTAAGGCATGTGCCCATCACACCTGGCTCTGTTTCCAGTGTGGCCTTGAACACACAGAGATCCTGCCTGCCAAGTGATAGGATTAAGGGCATGTGCTACTGTTGCCTGACTTCTTTGTTTACTTATAATGGCTTGGGGTTTTTTCCCTCTGATCTCCAGGCAAGCTTTATTTATTAAAGCACAAATATAATATCACCACATTTCAGCACAAATAAAATATCACCACACATTTCTTCAACCTTAGTGTTACTAACTGGCTTTTTTTTTTTTTTCTGATAAAAACTAAGGATAAGTCATTTTGAAACTTGTCTGCAATCACAGTCTTAAAGTGGTTGATTTGTCAAATCCATCCTAGTAATTTTGTTTTCATGTTTTATCAATATTTTGTATGCTTGCTTTGGAGTGGGTTTAAGGTCTTCCTATGTAGACCAGACTGGCCTCAAACTCCCGGTTTTCCTGTCCTGAAACTACACAAACTATATGTTTGTCTTTATTCTGTCCCATTTACAAATCCTATTTGTTGCTGTCTCTGATACCAGGGGCAGGGGGTGGGAAGACACAGAACCAACTGCACAGGCTCTGGGAGGTTGCAAGAAATCTCATTTATAAAACAAAGGGCTGAGGTATTTATGTGTGTACATTTTGGTGGGCTCTGCTTCCAGCTGCCGAGGTGTTTCCTGGTTGGCTCTGGATCTTACATCAGCAGTTGTCAGCTTTGGGGGTCCTGTTTTAAGCTCCTCTGGGTCAGGATACCACTGGTATGTCAGAACTCTTTGCTTGCTTAAGGCGTGGCCCAGTGCTTTCGGCCTTACCCACCTTACCTATTCAATTAAACAAATACCATTTGAAAGATTGTCAAAATATGTGTGGTATAAAATAAAAGATTTACTAGTTAGATACTAGATACATCTTAGGACTTCTAATTGTTTCTTTATTTTATAGGGAGAAGTATTACAAAGAAAATTAAGTATCATGAGTGGAGCAAAGGTTAACAGAAACCACTAGAGTAAAAATTGAGAGGCTAGTTTCCACAATGACTGTTTATTTATTCATCCTGGTTAACTTTATATATTTTCTACTGTCATTCAATGGTTTGAGCAATTTCAGTTGTTTCAGTTCATTTCTCAAATAAGCTCTTGATAAAGTGATGATTCTGAGCAAATACCTTTTATCTATTTTTAATTATTCCATTTTTCATTCTTTAATATACAGTTTCTTTATCAGCTGAAATACGTATATCCCTAAAATTCCTGAATTTCTTTAGGAATTGGTTCTATGTGTGGTTTGTAATTCTTTGTTTTCTGTGCTACATAACTTAGCATGGGAGCATTCATATTATCACTTTAGATTTAAAATACCTGATAATAGCACATACCTTGGCACAGATAAGCTGGACATTCTATGAGACATCTCTTGCTAGTAGCTTTCAATATTAAACCAATGTTAAGTCGAATACATGTTTAGAACTCAGGTTCTTTATGTCTTCAGTGTCACTGGCAAGGCTCATTACCCTAAAGTCAGAGGTAGAGAATAGTTTCTCTTATCAAAGGTAGAGTACGCACATCCTAGGTAGCACAGCAAAACAAAAAGGGTATAAAGTGTTCTGATTTTTAAGTTATCCCACATACAAATCTTCTCAAACCTCGCATGCTACTGGTAATAACTGGCACATAGATATACACAGCTACTGGAGATTGTGTCCTGTAAGCCAGATTTTGCAATGCTAGATTTAACATGTGTTCTTTGTTTGTTTGTTTTTACATTTACTTTTCTGTGTATGAATGTTTTACCTGCATCATGCCTCATGTCCACAGAGGCCTGAAGAGAGCACCAGATCTGGGACTGGAGTCAAGGGCAGCTGTGAACCACCACACAGGCACTGGAGAACATAGTTGGTCCCGGAAAGCAAGCTTAAGTTCTCTGACAACAGCCAGCCAGTGAGCTAATCACTTGTTTTTTACTAGGGAGAAAGGATTTGTTTTTAAAGATAATGTTTTGGTTTCTCATCAGACAGTTCAGTTTTTGTAATGAAGAACAATGGAAAATGAAACAAAAACCAATAAATCTTTTGTGTGCAGCAACCCATTTTTTTCTTCTCTCAAATTTTGAAAGATTTGCTAGCAAATTCATGGTGCATCTTCTTATTTCCATGGAAAATTTTGTGCATAAAATATGCCTCTAAAACTATAAAGTTAACATCATCATAAATTAGGTATAATGTGACCTCAATTGATTTCCTACAACTAAAGGTACAATTTAAGTATAACAAAAAGTATACCATTGGGCTATCACATAATATGAAGTAAATACAGCGAGCTAATGATTAGAACAGAAATGTTAGCTCAAATGTTTTGCCTTTATTTGTTAGTGTCACGCAAATATGATGTGAAAATTCATCACTTACTTACATACAGCTTAAAATGAAGTAAATGTGTTCCATGGCACTGTGCATATCACACAGATTTTTTTGTAAATGTTTTGTTACAGATTTTTGAATTTATGTATTTGTAAGTTTTAGTACATTCAAGATTTTTAGATTAGTTAAGTATTGTAGTTTCAATGCAACCTTTTTATTCATGTCTGAAGGACTGAGATAAAGAAATTAAGACCATAATTTGCACCATTAATTGACTGATTGATTTCCGACTACAATTAATTACTGCTGCATTAAGACAATATTTAGTACTTACTATAGAGTTTCAATTAGAATTTCATGATACCTGTAACCCTGTAATCCATACATTGTTAAGTGATTAACTTAGTAACTGGTTTTTAGATGATAATATTTTATTCAAATTGCTGTATTCAAGTTTCTAATTTTAAATAAATTATCATTTCTGTCAGCTTAATAAACAATTGAAATTACTTGTACTGTGGAGGTTATCACAGCATCAAGTATTTCACAGATGTATGTGTATGTACCACTGATATAAATGATTAATTACAAGCATAGTTACTAATTATTTAGTTCTTTGGGCTAATAATTGGGAGGGTAAATTTATATATATGCATATATTTGTAGGGCCTATTTCAGGTGAATTTTCATAATTCTAGCTTGGAAGAAAAATAATACAATTAGGAAACAAATGTAAAGTCTTCCCTTACTTCTGGGATTATAGGTGTATGCCACACAAGACAAATGAATGTTTGGAAAACTTAAGGTGTATTTATGTAAAATATGATAATTATGTCAATTATGTTAATAGAGTAATATTACATAATTTATGTATGTTAATATCGATATCCTAAGAAAGATGGCAAATTAAAGTCATTTAAAAGGAATTCTGTGCAAACTTATGAAGAGCCACTTAAGGAAACAAAATAAGTTATCTGATCTGATCTTATTTTATATTTCAACCTATTCATTATTTTCTAAGTTCATGTACATTTTTCTCAATTTCATATATTTATTTTAGTGAATTAACAGTGCATTATAATATTTCTTTGTATATATTAAGAACATTAGAGATTCTAAGTAGTAATTATATAATATAATTATTTTGATTGCTCTACTACTATACTTAAAAATTTCTATTTTTTTAACTAATCTTGTCTTGTTTTCCAGCATTTTCAAAATCACTTTGTACATGTGTTTATGTGTCCATTTGTGTAAATAAGGGTATGTGAGTGCATTTGTACCTGTGTGTGAATGCATGTAGCAGTTAGTGATCTATGTTAAGTGTCTTATTTAGTCTCTTATCTACTTAAATTGAGATAGGATCTCTCATTAAACCTGAAACTCACAGATATAACTACCATGGCTGACCAGTTAGCTCTAGGGATCTATCTGTCTCTGTCTTGAAGAACTAAAGTTACAGATATCCTCAGTGTTCCCTGAAACTTTTATGTAGTGGTACTGAACAGCTGAATCATTGCCCTATTGCTTATTTGGAAGGCATCTTACTCACTGAGCCATCTTTCCAGTTTCCAATATTTTATAGCCTTTTAAATTGAAATATTTTTTGATGAAACCTCATCCAAGGTAGTCTTGCAGAATTTAGCAACAGGAAAAGTTAGCATTTCTCTCATAAGATTTGCTTTCAAGCATCAACTTGGACCAATGTTTTATATTGTTTATTTGGCAGAAGTTTTTTCAGATTTCTTGAGGAAAAGTGTTTAAGGAAAGTTCTTAGCATCTGGTTGTTTCATGGTTTTGATTTGATCAGAGTTTAATAGGCCACATATAACATTCCAATTTTTTTTCAAGTTTTCTTTAAAGAAAGGTCCTTCATTGTAGTTACAAACAACTCATGACATTTACTTTTTACTTTATGGCATATTTACCTTAATTTCATCTTAGAAAACCTACCGTAATTTAGAGGGGGATCACATCTCAACTGTTTGAACAAGTTCTTGATATATGGATGCTTGAATCATCAATCTAGGGTAATTATTATACTATTTAATAACATGTTAATAATTAATATTTCTTATAATTGTAATCATAATCAGTGTTGATAATTTTCCCAGGCATGTGGTCATAAATATTAAACACTTTATGAAATGTTTCTTAATCAGTGAAATCTAGGCACAATTATCATATTTTAATACTTCAAAAGCTAGGAGAAAATTATGTTTCATTTCCAAACTGCCTCTTCCAGACTTAACTTTGTGACATGGCTTGTCACATTGCATACTCCACTTCTCCTTAGTCACCGTGTCATGTGGTGGTCTGTGGTGATATTTTATTTGTGTTTTAATAAATAAAGAATGCCTGGAGATCAGAGGGAAAAGTCCAGCCATTATAAGTAAACAAAGAAGTGAGGCAGTGGTAGCATACACCCTTAATCCTGTCACTTGGCAGGCAGGATCTCTGTATGTTCAAGGCCACACTGGAAACAGAGCCAGGTGCGATGGCACATGCCTTAAATTTCAAAACTAGTTAACCATGGAGGTCTGTACAGACAGACAGGAAGTGATAGAGCTGGGTAGGAAGAAGAGGTGAGGTAGCTGAACAGAGAGAGCAAATCAGATGGCAGAATAGCAAGGCATATAGGCATGGGTAAACTGGAAGTCCTGGCGTTTGGAAGCTGCAGAGTCGGTGAGGTAAGGTTGGCTGGTGGCTTTCCCTATTTCCCTGATCACTCTAAGGCTTTCACCCTTATATTTGGTTCCATGTTTCTTATTTAATAAGACCATTTAGAAATTCATCTACAGTGGTCTTTTCATTTAGAAGTGCTGTTTTAATATCCCAAATGATTGTAGGGTTTTTAATGACAGACAGAAAAGGAGTTGATCCAATGGGAGGGGAGGTCTGGAAGAACTGGGAGGTGTAGAAAGAGGGGATATATTATGTGAGAAGAAAAGTTATTTTCAATAAAAATGAGGGGTTACTGTAGAGAATACAGTTAAGCTGGAGCAGGATGGCGTATAGGTCACTCTGTTTGGACTAGATTTGTGTTGTTTTCTTCCACCTATTACTATACTAGCCCTGTATTTTCAGCCTAGTGCCCAAAAATTACTATGGCTTGTGATTTCCAGCCTCTCAAAAATCTAGTGCTTTTTTTACATCCTTTAGAGACATCATCAACAAGCCTTAACCCTTTTAAAGAGATTTGGTCCTAGGTCCATGGGACACTCTTCCCACCTCAGGAGAGCAAACAAATTGAGCAAAATCATGTCTTCAAACATAAAGGTTTCAGCTCCACAGAAGGACTTTTTCTTCAGTATTCAAATTTTAATAATTGAGGCTACAGAAATGGCTTAGTGGTAAAGTGTCTGCTATGCAGGAAAAAAAATTAATACCTACCTATCCTAGATCCCCCCAGAATCCATGTACAAAATTGTTGTTTCAGTATGCTTCTGTACCTCTAGGCATGTAGGAAGAGGGTTATGAGGATCACTGAAGTTCATTTTCCAGGGAGCCTGATGGAATCCCTGACCTCCATGTTCTGTGTCTCAAAAAACTAAAGACAGAGAACAACTGAGAAAAGACTGTGCAAAGTGATGCAAGTTAACAAGAGGACTGTACCATTTTTTTTCCAGAAAAGTTTGTTGAGTAGATAGTATTACCATAGGCAGAGAATCGAGAATGATTGGAACAATAATCAAATAAAAAAAGTTTAAATCAAAGTAGAAAAGCGCAGAATAACGCAAGGGTTATTTGAGGAGAAGATCAGAGCACCTTAATTTTATAAGGTAAAACTCAAACCATGCAGTACGAAACAGTGTAAAATCTAAATCAGTAATATATAGAGATACACAGAAATAAAACAATGGGAAAACTGAAAATAATGCTCTAAAGATGGTAGACTACATTGATGATTATCAGCTACTCAGCCCTGGGATCTTAGGTAGGAAGTGCTATCATAGTGTAAACTGACTGATACATCAGCTTTTTGTGATTTTTGTGGGTAAGACAATCAAAGCAAGTAGGTTATTTGAAACTTCTTGGCAAAGCACAAAGGCATTCCTTGGGTTTCTTTGAAAATTCTGGATGTTCTCTTCAGAAGTTCTTTAAAAAAAAAAAAAAAAAAAAACACCTCAAAAGTTGAAGTAAACCAATTTTCAGGGATTTTTTGTTTTGTTTTGCTTTCCACCCTTCATCAGTTCAAAAAGGGAAGTTCAATTACATCAGTATGCAGCCTCAGTGTGGCCTAAATAAAATCATTTCTAAGAAAAAGAAATGCATCGCTGTAGAGAAGAGGTACATGCTAGAGGAAAAGTATGATGTGGAAGGAGGCATTTCTAAGGGTTCAGACTTTTCACAGTGCTACTCAATACAAGTTGTCCAAACTCCACTTGAGAAGTCACATGTCCCATTTTGGTTAAGAAATCAGCCTCCTCTGCTTTCCCTGGCATTGAAATGTTTCTAACTTTTGCTGAAATGTATAATTTTGTATGGGTGACAATTCCTATTCTTTTCTCCCTGCATTCTCTGTGGAGTCTGTCCTATTTGTTGTTTATGTTTTTGTTTTGTTTGTTTGGCATCATGCATTTACAAATCAGCCGTACTAGATATTTATTCATAAAATCATTTTAAGGCAATACACAGATGAAATAGACATGAGAATTATTGTGGTAGTTTGAAAGAAAATGGCTCCCATAAGGAGTGGCACTATTAGGAAATATAGCTTTGTTGGAGTAGGTGTGGCCTTATTGGAGAAAGTGTGTCAAGTTGGGGTGGACTTTGAGGTCTCCTTTGCTCACACTTACACTCTATGTGACACATAGTGGCTTCTGCTGCCTGCAAATCAGGTTGTAGAACTCTCAGCTCCTTCTCCAGCACCATCACTGTCTGCATGACTCCTGCTATGACAGTAATAGACTAACCCTCTGAAACTATAAGCTACCCCAGTTAAATGTTTTCCTTTTTAAGAGTTGCTATGGTCATGGTGTCTCTTCACAGCAATAGAGATCCTCACAAAACAATTATGCAAGGCCATACATTGTATTGGAATCTCATGATGCCTCAATCAGAAACATGAAACTTCACAACTACATAGTCATGTAGAATGCTAATGTTCCTTAGATTCCCAATTCCACCTCTTTTTCAGGACTTTTAAAGATTTTTTTTTTTAGAAGGCTATTCTCCTTGTTGGATCTTCATATCAACAAGTTTAGTGATCATAAATAAACTGACAACATCCTAAAAGAGGATTTAAGCTCAATTCTTCTTTTTGTGTGTTCATGGTATTTTTTTGTGTGTGTGTGTATACATGCTTGCATATGTGTATACATTTATGGGTTTTGGTGCAGGCACACTGCCCACGATGTATGTCTGGATGTCCTAGGACAACCTCAAAGAACAGTTCCTATCTTACACCCTGTTTGAAACAAGGTCCCTGTTATTCATACTGTGAATTCCATTATATGTGGCCTATATGCATCAAGGGATACTTCCGCCTCTGGTTTCCATTTCTCTTTAAGAGTACAGATATTACAAATGGGTGGTACCATGCTTGGCTTTACTTGGATTCTAAGATTCAAACTAAGATACTCACATTTGTGCAACAAGTGCCTCATGTACAGAGACAACTTTCCAGCCCTCAGATTTGTTATCCTTTCTCCTTATGATTTGTCTTGATCGTGTGTGTTAATTTGAAAATCAGTCTCAACACTATTTCTAATTAAACCTGCTAGGCTTGAAACTGAAATCCCAAGTCTGATGAGAACTTTGATAGGCCTTGATCTGAAACAATCTTGTAGATATACAAGAAAAATAATTTCTATGGGTCAAAAAAATCTGAAGCCACCAAGAAGTTAGAAGAGAAATGAAATGTATCCTCTTCATGGATGTCAGAAGAAAGCAGCCTTGCTGACATCTTAATGTTAGAGCTGATTCCCCAAATTTGTGAGGTGGTCCATTTCTGATGCTAGAAGCTGCTGAGTTTTATTACTTTGGTATGGAAACCAGGGACTGAAAATACACCTGTAATTAATTGCTTTGGAGTATTATTTCTTTTTATTAGTCCTCTACTCCTTTTAAGTAGGAGACATAATTTCTTAAAGTTAATTTGCTTTTGTACTGAATTCATTTTTTAACTTTCTCTAAGGAAAAAATGTATTTGTAGTGGACAGATTATCTTTTCATCCATTTCTCTCTGCTTTGGTTCAGATGAATGCTTATTGTAATGGTGTATTATTTTTAATTTTGGTTTAGTAATTGCTTGGAGCAAGAAATATAGTATTTAAATTGAGAATTTTAAAAAAGCACCCTGTTCTTTCAAATATTCTTTACTTCTGCAAATGGTCTAATTTCATATAAAACATCAATTAAACATCCATTGAAAATTCTAATAGTTATATATAATATATTGTTAATGCTTTTTAATTTTAGCATCAATTTTTCTGCAGCCCCACAAATAGTACAAGTTTCCCTGAAAATACAAGAATGACCTGCTTTCCCACTTACATTGTTGTTTTTAAAGAGGAAGTTCTACACATACTTAGATTTCATACTTCTAATTTATTTTTTCCTGAAAGTTTCCAAACCTTACTAAATAAATGAAAAAAAAATGTGCTAACAACCAAAACACATTGTTGGATTTTTATGATTAAATATATTTTCTCTATTCTCAGGTTTTTCCATGGAAGGCTTCTAAATTATAATTTTTATTTGACTAAAACTATAACATCTTTCATCACAGGATATGTCTTTAAAACATGACCCAGAAGGGAAGTGCCTTCATCTTGAGACCCTTTGACTTTTATAGTAGTTATATTTTTATAGTCATCCTAATTTTATAGATTTAATTAAGACATTCATCATTTTCTAGGAAAATCCTTTTTCTCTAGATAAATCAACACTTTTTTTGCTTTTCTTCTATTCTCAGTAAAGTTCCCTTTCTGTCTGAAAAAAACATGGAAAAGTGCTTTTTTAAGTCAACCATTCTTCATTATGCCTCTGTGCATTCTGAAATCCAACTGGCAAAGCATGATGAAAAGAACATTTTTAAATTATTTCATCACCCTTCAGTTTATAATAATTACAATTATTTTGTTTTACTTTCAGCTTTGTGGTGTGATAGAAACTTGTGAAGTGAGACCTCTGGTCCACATCATCAGTTCATTGAAGAAATCTACTCCACTGTGATGTTGATTGCATCATAACCCTAGTGTTCTGAAAGGCACAATTGCAATCCAGATCAATGTCAAAGGCCCACAGAAAACATGGAGTTGTAGGATGAATATAGGGCTTCTGGATGAACCACAGGAAGTCAAGAAGTTACACTTTCCACCATTCTTTCCAGGGCTTTGAATGGTGCTACAAAAGATGCAGAGCAAGATAGTATAAAGAAGGCCAATCTCTATGCTTTCTAATTGACACCTCAATTTTCAGTATCTCCAAGGTCATATGGGAGTAGTACCATTTTCTGTTTTTGTTTATATTTTGAATAATTTGTCACAAAATTAAAACATAGAGAATCCACTAACTGATATCACAGTTCAGTCTATATTGCTCTCTTCTCAAAATCTCCCTGACATAGCAAAAGACTGTGATTACTTTTCCACCGTATCAGCTCTTTCAGTTTCTTCTCACAAAAGCTTTACCCTGAAACACACCTCCTATGTTGAACACACAGTAGGTCTCAATTTAACCTCAGAAGTATACGTGAAGTAAATTATTTGTCTTTAATGGTAAAATTAGTTTTGGATTCTGTAAATAGTAAAAACAAAACATTTTTAATGGGCTTTATGTACATGTCTTACTTTTTTTGTTTTATATCTCAAATCTGAATTATGTGATTTCTCCGATTGAATCATTTTGGCTTCAGCCAGTTAGACAAGTTTCTTTCCAATAAACAAAGATTTTCTTTCATAGTCCTCCTTGGTATTGGAGATAGTCTTGTTATATAGGCCAGGTTGTCCAAAAAGTTGGCATCTTCTTGGCTAGCTTGGGAATGCTACCATACCTGATCGGAATCTTTGAGTTTTTAACACCACCACCAAATGAAATACAATTGTAAGTCTAGTGCTGATTTCACGTAAATCCTCTATGATAAAATGAGTTAGTAAAAATGATCCAACAGACTTAGACATCACAAAGCTCTGAGCTAGGGACACTGGACTCATGACTGCCTTTACATTGGGGTACTTATTGTCTTGAATAGATTAGTCATGCAGTCCTAAGTCTAGTGTCCCTAGGTCAGCACTCTGCAATATCTAAGTCTGTAATTAATTTGTAGAAATGATAGAAAAGAGGGAATTTCTAGACAAAAAGGCATTTAAATATTCCTAATATTCACTTATTAATATCTATGATTTCAGAAAGAGGAAAGTTGAAGATTAGTGAAAATGTTCAGATGTCTTTAGTTCATCATGATTCTATAATTTTGCATGAATATATATATATATATATATATATATATATATATATATATATATAACAAATTTCCAAGCCTATGAATCTGGATATATCCTGGGTCATGACATAGTCATGGCAACTAAAAGTATTCATTAGCAATATTTACTGTTCCTAATGGGGAAAGAAGATCCAATTAACCATCTTTCTTTCCTTAGCATTGATCTTTAGATGCTAAAATATAACTCATATATCTCAGTGCAACTAATATCATTGCACATATCAAGAGAATTCATCAGCTTTCAGAAGAATGTACACAAAGTCCTATGTAATGATCTTTCAAATGACAAAAACAGTTCCTTTAATTAAATTCTACATTCATCAATGTTAATACTATGTTATAAGGTGGTCTCTGGATTGCAGTGAGGCATTCATCTCCCTTTAGAGTATGGAAGAGGATATGTCTTACTCTATGGAAGCCAAACAACAAAGGTTGAGTGAGAAAAAGAGGTTTAAGTCAAAATACACACTTTTAAGTCATACTGAAAGAGGCCTATTTCCTTCCAATAGGTCCTACTTCCTCAATAGCCCATTCAGCTAGTCACTGATTAGTGAAAGTCCCTGATGAGATGAGTACATTCGTCTCTTGGTGTTTTCAATAATTTCACCAGCTGGCACCAGGTGTTCAGCCTATAAACTCTTAGGGGATATTTCATATTCAATTTATACATCTTAGGAAATATATATATATATATATATATATATATATATATATATATATATAATGGTGATGATGCTTGTCTACAGTATTATCTCATCAATAATGCAATCTAATATTAAGAGTACCTTTGGGGCTGGAGAGATGGCTCAGAGGTTAAGAGCACTGACTGCTCTTCCAGAGGTCCTGAGTTCAATTCCCAGCAACCACATGGTGGCTCACAACCATCTAGAATGAGATCTGGTGCCCTCTTCTGGCCTGCAGGGATACATGCAGACAGAATACTGTGTACATGATAAATAAAATAAATCTTTAAAAAAAAAAAAAAGAGTACCTTCAATTGTTTACCAAATTAGCAATCTGAACAAAACATTTTTCTTGGTCTGTACATTCTTGGAAAGGCAGCCTAAGGTCATCTGACAATTTCCCAAAGTTTTTATTAAAATTCAAAAACTGTGGTAAAATTGAGCAACACTAAGTCAGCTCTACAAAATATCATTCATTTATTTCTCTCAATGAATTTTCTTATTCTATTTTCCTATCACAAAAATGGGATTATATGAGATGTGACATTTATGACTTGCTTCTTTGAACTTATTCTGATATCCTCAAGGTTCATAGTTATATTTTCTGACATTATAACAAATAATATATCATTAACTTATAAACAGAAAGAATATATTTATCTCACAGCTGTGGATACTATAGTTCATATCTTACTGGATCACTTGTTCTGAACCCATGATGAAATAACACAAAAAAATGGAAGTAGACTGACTATGAAGCATGAATGATTACATCATTTGCCAGGTAATGAGAGGTAAGATAACCCAGTAGCAGGAAAGAGGTCCCTCAAGCAGGAAAAAGAGTCAGAGATACCCCGATTCCCATAGTAAGGAATCCAAACAAAACCGCAAGTTAAACTACAGCATGTTTGTGGAAAATCTAAGATAGATCAATGCCGGCTTGGCGATTGCTGCTTCCATCCCTGTGAGCTCCTATAAGCCCTGCTTAGTGGATTCTGTGGGCCGTGTTCTTTTTGACCGCTCTGGCTCCTATAACCCTTCCTCCCTGTCTTCTGTGGGGTTCCTCAAGCTTTAGTCATCATATTTGGTGTGAGATGGAATATTAGATTTTGATTTTCCATTTTTAATGACTAATTATATTGAGGATTCTACCATGCGTTTATTGTCTGCTTGTGTTTCTTTTTTTTTTTTTTGTGGGGAGGCTAGATGTATTTAAGTTGTCTTTTTGTTCCTTGTCTCAGTTTTAGTGAAGGCTCTATATTTAAAAGGTGGGTTTTATAAAGCATTTGGTTATAGCTTTCATAACAGCAGGAGAGACCTAATGAGATTATGCAATAATAATAAGATCAATTCCAGCTCTTTATTATATGAATATGTTTTCCATATTAAGAAGGATGGTGGGACAAATTCATTACTTGGCTTCTGAAAGCTAATATCCAGCCCTATGGCTCTGTTCTTTTAGAGGGAAGGCAATTAGCTGAAGATATGTAGCTTGCTCAAGATCACCCAGCAAGTTATTGGCATAGTTGGAATGTGAACACATGGGCTCTGAGTTTCCCATCTGTTGCCTGGATCATTTGGCTGCTTTTCTAGACGTGGGTGTATATATGTATATTTATGTTGCATTTCAGGAATGAGCAAAGCAAAGTATGAAGGCTTATGCATTGTTTCAAACAGTCACAGGGAAATGAATATATATGTATATACATACACACATATACACACACACACACACACACACACACACACACA
>CABHPP010087114.1:0-14108 GCA_902168425.1 Peromyscus attwateri | reverse complement strand
TTTTTTTTTTTTTTCAGAGTGTTACTATTTAGCCCATGTTAGCCGCAAACTTACTATATAGCCCAGGCGACCCTTAAATTTAAGATATTCAGACTTCAGCCTTCTAGGTGCTGAGATCATGAGCACATGTCTCCTCCAAATTTTGAAATTATGAAAGATACTGCTATATGCATTTATATGAATATTTTTGTGGTAACATAACTTGTCAATTCCCTTGAGTAAATACCATATGGCATGATTGCTGTGTCATATATTTCTAAGAGAGCAAAAACTGGTCAATGAGATAAAGCAACAACAAGCAAGGGTTTTTGCTACCAAGAGTAATGACCTTAATTCAGTCCCCAGAGCCCACGTCGTGGAAGAACAGAAACAATTTCCACAAGTTGTCTTCCAACCACTATGGATGCACCATGGCACACACAGACATATCTCTCTCTCTCTCTCTCTCTCTCTCTCTCTCTCTCTCTCTCTCTCTCGTGTTAATATTTTGCATACAATACTTTGATCATATTTTCCCCCATCTGAGATTCTTTCCCATCTCTATTCACCCAACTTTGTGTTCTTTCTCTCTCAGAAAAAAAAAATTTAATGAAAGAAAAAGCTGTTTTCAATGTGGCTGTAGCCTTCACATCAGCAAAGGCTGGCCATTTGTACCTGCTCAGTGCACTCACTAGCATTTCTTGTCAGTCTGGGTTTGGGCCATTCTAATATGTGCATGGTAGTATCTTGTTTTCACAAAACCCAGAACTAATGTTTCACCCTCATTCAGCCTCTGCCAGTGCAGATGCCCTTGTACATCACACTTAGTTATTGTTCATGGTAAAAGCAGAGTCTAGGACTACCGTTCTTGTCAGTCAATGTTTATGTCTTACATGTGGCACCCTGGTCAGGGACCAGAATTCAGGGACATGAATTCTAAGTACCTCTGGCTAATATTCCTTTGCTGGGCTTAAAGCTGTCTCTGAAAGGTAGTTAGCATCTCTAGGAGATGGGAAGAGAGAGCATAAATTGAAGTTCTCTGCTTTTGCTACACCTGCTATTACAACCAAAGAAGGCAAAAAGTGAAGTGAAGAACTCTATCTTAGAAGCATCCATAATGCCTGGATTTCTCTAGACAGAAATAATTGCACTGTGACTTTACACTGTGGGAGAAAAAATCAAAAGAGCAGATGATGGTGCCTTTCTGAAGAAGGAAAGAATTCCTGCTTTAGAACACTCTGTTACCCATAAATCATGAAGCATGACATACTTGATTATCATTTACCGAGGGCTGGAGAGGGTCATGTACTTAGCCTACTGCCCACCAGTAAGAAACGTCCAAAGCTGATGGGCACTGAGCCCTGTGGTTCTTTCTAAATTGAAAGATTCTTAGATGATGTCATGGGGAACAGATTAACTAACAGCCACTTACTCAACCAAAAATGTTGGTGGAAACTGCAGTAACAGAAAGGTACATACATCTTAACATCTATGTTTTATTTTTGTAATTAGCTTACAAAGTAATGCATTTGTATATGGAATTTTTATACACATTCTCGTTGCCCTTCCTCATTGAAATACACCCATTCATTTGCCAAACTTGGGATGTAGGGCCAAAGTCATTTGGAGGGGGTTATGGGACCAGTAGATTGAGATTTAAATAGGATTTTTGAAGTAACAAATTGTATTACGTCCTCAATAGCGTGAATTATATTTGTTTCACTTATTTTTTTGTTTGTAATAAAATAAAAACATACGTTAAAGAATTCACAGAAGAAGATTCCATTTACAATTTCTGATTTTCCTAAATCTTTTCTGTTTTTAACCTGTACTTTATTTGAAAATAATATTAAAAACAATTTTCAAAACCTTAAAAAGCATTCAAATTAGTGTTCACAAAAAATGGGATTTATTTTAACAATTGCATTTCATTTCTTTAGCATTTAAATTTTGTAATTGTGAAACAAAAAAAATAAGCAGCATAAACTATAGGAATGAACATAAAGCGCTGAGAGTAAAACTCATTAACGTGCAGAAATGTGTGAATGCTCTTGACATTGCTTATTCACAGACATCTGCATGTGCCTTAGTCAGGGCTTCTAGGGTTGTGAAACATGATGACCAAGTGCAACTTGGAGAGGAAAGAGTATTTTGGCTTACGACTCCACACCACAGTCTATCATCTAAGGAAGTCAAGGCAGGAACTCAAGGCAGGAATCAGAGCAGAAGTCATGGGTGGATGCTGCTTACTGGCGTGCTCCCCATGGCTTGCTCAGCCTACTTTTTTATACAACTCTGGACCATCTGGCCCAGTGATGGAACCACCCACATCCATCATTAATCAAGACAATAGCCTATAGACTGCAAAAGGCCAATCTGATGGAGGCTCAAGTAAGATTCCATCTTTCCAGATATGTCTAGGTTTGCATCGTGTTGACAAAAACCAACCAGCACAGGGTGTTGGGTGAGAGGGACTGAACAGATTGCCAAGTTCAGGAAATTGGACAAGTGTGATAGTCTGTTAAGGTAAATATCCACACCAAAGGTCTTCCCCAATAATTTCCCCAAATTATTATGATACAAAAACTATAGCTAAATTTTCTTTACAACAAGTTGATACTAGCTTATTGGGTATGTTACCTCAAGGCAGAACATGGAAAGACTATTATGCCTCCTTGGGAAGAATTTTATGTCCCTATTCCTACAGAGGCTCAGTGACTCTGCTGGCCAAAGGGAGGTAGATTCTGATCCATCTGCTATTGTGTCTGAGAGCTCCAGGTACACTCTGTTCTACCCAAGTACACATATCATCTGCCAGTGGAAGATGTCTCCAGTGAATTTTTTCATATATGTTTTTACCCTTGGAAGTCTTATTCGTTTAAGCCAGTGACTTGCCAAACCAAAAAAAAAAAAAAAAAAAAAAAATGAGAGCATAAGAATTGTCTAATGAGCCTACAAAAACATAGACCAGAGTCTCTAGCTGAAGATTTTGATTGGGTAACACTGGAGGTCACTCAGATTTCTGCTTTTTAAAACATGAATAGGAAGTAATCCTAAAAGTATTCTAAGACACGATTTTGACAACCAAAAAAGCTTGAACAGTATTCCAAACACCCCCATTAAGGATCTCTCTTACCTTCTCTTTCCACAACTTCCTTTGGTTCTTGAGGCAAATTATGATCTTTCTCATCTTAAGACATCTCTATGTATAGTAAATTTTCCAGAAATGGTTTCTTTGTATGTTTTGAACCAAATTCAACTTCTTCTTATGGAAACCCAATTTTCCCAGGGGAATTCCCTATCTCTATTGACGGATTAGCAACCCTTAGCACACTTCACAGTCTGTGGTACCCTTGTCCAGTGTCAGCTCCACACCCTCATTCCACCTCCAAAACAGAAATCCTAAGAAAGATACCAAGCTTATCTCAGCCATCATCATACCCTGGATACTTTCCATTGTACTAGGTAAGGCGACCAGGGAGAATTACTGGATGAGTGAGCAAGTGAAGGAATATTAACACACAAATCTCCTGATGAGAGGCAATACTGCCCACAGTTTCTCATAAATATCTCTTTTGCAGGTGTGTTTTAGAGTTGGGTTTGATGGGGGAAGAAGAAGGAGGTATGTTCAAAAGGAAATGTGGATGATTCACTCTTCACTTTGCTATAGAACACAAAGCAAGATAAAACATCGTGTTGAATGTTGAGTCTCACTTGGATTTTCCTTTCAGCACTCTTTTTTGATCTGCATATCATTTATCAATGGATTTTTTTTTTCATGAGCTGAAGTTTTTATTGTTTTGAGTGGGTAAATATGAACTGGGCCAGGGAAAATCTGTGGAAATGGTCTCTGAAATAGTTAAGGAAGACAAAGAAATGGGTCTGATGACCAGTCTTCATTGTCAACTAGTCTAGATTTAGAATGACTTAGGAGACACTCTTCTAGTTGTATCTGTCAGTGCTCTTAACCACTGAGCCACCTCTCTCCTCCTCTAGTTGTGTCTGAAAGGGTGTTTCTAGAAAGGTTCAACTACGGAGAGAAAACCCATCTTAAATATAGGTGCTACCATCCTTGGGGCTGGTCTCTAGGACTGAATGAAAGGAACACAGGAGAAAGCCAGCTAAGCATGCATCTCTCTCTGCTTCCTGTGGACACACTATGACCAGCTACCTCAGGCTCCTACCATCATGCTTTTCCCATCATAATTGACTTTATCCTCAAATATGAGTCACAAAGATTCTTTTTTCCTTTAAATAGATTTTTTCAGATATTGTCACATCAATGAGAAACATACCACAATGGTTGAGCCTCTTTAGGATAGCAAATCACAAGTTTGTTCATTTGATAAACCTATTATTACATGTGAAGTTTGCAGTTGAGGCTACTAGAATAGCCAAGGATAGCCAAAAAAAAAAAAAGAAAAAGAAAGAAAGAAAAGAAAAGAAAAAGAAAAAGAAAAAGAAAAAAAGAAAAAAGAAATGGTTGAGAAACAACAACAGTTTCAATGGCTATTATATTAATGTTTATGAAACTTCATGAACACCGAACAGATCTCTACTAAATTCTAGACACCTGAGATTAAAGTAAAGAGTGGAATAAGCAGTGTGCCCTAAAGCTGTTTTCACATATTGCTTAAAGCCATTTGTACACCTGCATCCAGTAGCCAAAGACAAAGGAAATCATTCACGTCACAAACAAACAGGAAAGTGCTTAGCCAAAGAAATGGGCATGAGGTGGGAAGGAAGAATGAGAGCCACCAGTTTAATCCACTGCATTAGCACAAACCAAGAAGCAAGCAACCAGGATCCAACAATAAACAGAGCTAGGTGCAAGAAAACAAAACACATTCCATTGTGTTTGCATGCGTTTAGCACAACTTTTGTGAATTATTCTTCTATCAATAGCAGAGATCACTATGTTTCCTCAAACTGTCCTTGTTGGTCAAATTTAAAACCTATCTAGAGATTGAGAACTCTCCAGAAACCCCCTGAATCTAAGTTAGCTCAGCATTAGGAAAACAAAGGGCACCAAGGGTTTTAATAGCATTAGATAACAGCTCTGGAAGAAAGGGGCCTTGGTGCTATTTTAAAACCACAAGGCATTAGAATACCACAAGGAGAATCCTGTGAATTGCATCTCCATTCTTTATTATGGTGCCCTGTGCAATTAGTAGGATTTCTATCAGAATAATTAGTAATTTGGAATTCATCCAAATTAAAAGCTCAAATGAAAAAGGAACATTAGTGGTGAGTAGAATGTTAAAAGAGTCAAACTTCTCTAGGGCAGATCTATCTGTGCAAGTTGGTGCAATTTAAATGAAATCAACAGAACCCGTGTGGAGTAAAGTTGAATAAATAGACAGGAAGCTGGCAGCAGGAGGAATCCAAACAGTCCTCTAGCCAGAAGGGCAATTCATGTCTAGTTTTCTGAAAACTCCAAAAGTCAAATTAAATTCTACACATATCATCATGAAATCTGGATTGGTATCTTAAGTAGAAGAGAACATTCACAAAGATAAGTCATTTAGTATTTCATGACAGTATTTGAAAAAAAGTGGATGTTATAGAATGGAAATAGTAGCTTTCTTCTATAACGTTGTAATTCTAGGGATATGCTCTCTTCTATAGGAAGGTTAGGAAGACCCTCTAGTGTCAATCACCATGATATTCATTCCTAGTAATACAACTGTATATATGTATGTATATACTTTGTATGTTTGTATGTATATATTTTTCTAATAAAAAAAGAATACAATGTTTAATTACCATCGAAGTGGGAATTAAAAAATATTTACGTGTATTGGTGTTTTTCCTGAATGTATATCTATGTACCAAGCTCATATCTGGTATTCATGGAGGCCAGATTAGGGTGTTGCATCTGGAGTTACAGGTGGTTGTGGGCCACTGTATGGGGACTGGAAACCAAATCTGGTTCCTTTGTAAGGACTGAGTGGTTCCTCAACCAGAATTGACTATAAGCAGTCGATTCTCTTAACCACTGGGCCATCTCTCCAGCCCTGGAAATGTATTTTTGAAAGACAGGTTTTAAATATAATTTCTTCACATTCTTTAAAAAAGAGCTACCTTGGAGTCGGGGATTTAGCTCAGTGGTTAAGCACTTGCCTAGGAAGCACAGGTCCTGGGTTCAGTCCTCCCGAAAAATGAACAAACAAACAAAAAAACAGCTATTTTATCAATTTCTTATCAAAATAAATTTAAAAGAATCTGTTTATATGGATACTTCAGAAGGAGAAAAATGATGTGGTAGTTGACAATTTTGGGGTCTTGGCCAGTATAGACTTTAAAAGTTTGCCATGGACAATTCACTCATAGATAATCAGGTCCTCTTTTACTTTTCTAGTAGGATCCCTTAATTGGATCATACATTGTTCAATCTGAATTTGGAGTATATTATTTTCTTGTTTAGCACTACTGGGGAAAGAAAGCCAACCCCTCTTCTTAGACACTGCAATATGGGATTTGTCTTCTCTAAAATCTGAGCAGGTTACTTACTTTCTGGCAAAACCATCTGCAAAGATTTCCAACTGGAAATGTATTTTGCATGATAACAGGTTGGAGTCATGAATCACTTGGTAACTCATTAGAGTGACTAGCATCAAAGAATCCCACAGGAATTGAGGGAAAGGGTAGTTAAGCAATTAATGAAGTTATTTAAAATCCTGATATGGTTGAGCCTGCTTTGAAGACTGCTAGGGATTAATATTTATTTAATAGATTGTCAGTTTCATGCCAAAAAAAAAAAAAAAAAAAAGAAAGAAAGAAAAGAAATGTGACAGAAGTTACCCTGGTTGAAATATAAAAAGGTAGCCCATCTGAAGCATATTTTATGGAAATAGATGGCACTGTTATAGTCTGTACCATTATATCACTACACAAAACCCATCATTCTCAAGCTGAAATTAACATTGCTGTTATTTTCAACTAGAAAACTGGCTCTAAATGCAGTCATTCTCTGACTTGATTTGTATTTGTTGCTTCTGACTTACACCAAGAGGGGACATGCCAGAGGATAAGAACTCTCTGATGAAGTATAAGGTGTTAAAATTGATATGAGACTGCAAAGTGGGAGGCTAGCATTGTATGGGGTATTGTTCTCATCTGACACCATCAGGCCTGTTTTAGCTCCTTTCCCAGAGTCTATCTGCTCACCTGTGTTCGAGTCAGAATCCACTTCTCAAATGACTCGGGTTCAATGCTATGTATTTGGTTGAATTGACTGACAAAAGAATTCTACCAAAGACATTTTAGTACTTTCCTTAATTGTATCAAGACCTATTTGTAGCTAGAGTTTTCCCCAGTCCTGCCCAGCCCCATAGACCCCACAACTGCTTATAAAATAATCATTCAGAAGCTCATATTAATTAAACTGCTTGGCCATTAGTTCAGGCTAACTATTGACTAGCTCTTACACTTAAACTCAGTCCATTTCTATTAATCTATACCTTGCCATGTGGCTCGTGGCTTACCGGTAGGTAACTTACATCTTGCTACTCATCGTGGCGGCTGGCAGCATCTCCTCACTCAGCCTTCTTCCACCCAGCATTCTCCTCTCTCTTGTCCCGCCTACACTATCCTTCCTGCCTGGCTTCTGGCCAATCAGCGTTTTATTTATCAATCAATCATAGCAACATATATTCACAGCTCACAGGACATCCCACAGCACCTATTCTCATGTGTTATAAACTTCATATTGATATGCTTTAAAGAATAACATTATTAGTAAGTTTCTTCCTTGACTTCAGGAAGAAACATTTTGTAATATTTAAACCTGTATTAGTTGGATTTATAGCTGTCATTATACCCTAAAATACTCAGAAAGCTCAAAACTCTCTAGTTTGAATTTCTCTTCTTGACATGTCTCTTGCTCATCAGTGAAACACTGTGAAGAAATGGCTTTAAGGGGTAATGGTTAAAGTAAGCTTTGGAGAGAAAACTAGATCATAACTGTTATGTATTTAGCATAGAAGAACACACATAAATAAAACTGCCATGTGTACTTAAATACATGACATCTATATTGTTGCACAAAAATATTGCAGAAGATTGAATTTCTGGGGAAGGAAGTGTCATCTTCTTCAATGGTGTAGCCACTGATGATTCCCTTGCTCCATTAGCTAACCTCCCATCCATACTAGGCAAAAATAAAACTCTAAATAAACCCAGTAGGTCACACATGAAAAGAAGACATAAGAGAACTTGTTGGGAAAGGGTGTTTCAATGAAAGAGAGGGTGGAGAGAAGGATGGGGAGTGAAAGTGACGAAAATTCATTATATAAATGTACAACTCTATCCAGCAATTCAAAACAAAAATGAAAAAAAAATGTTGGAGTTGAATCTGAAAACCTGGATCAAATGAAAACATAAAGAAGGAATGTGAGAGTGGAGTGCCCTACCTCCAGAAAGCCTGCATTCTCTCAGAAGTCCCATAATGCACATCTTGTCTAGCCTTTACCAGAAAATAGTTGTTACTGAAGATAGATCACTATCCTTCTTACATTTATGCCAGTCCAAAGATCCCTTAGTTCTGCACAAAAGAACCAAAACTTGAGATCATCATCATCATCACCATCATCATCATCACCTTCTTCATTATCTTCACATTATAATTTTAAGTACATCAGTCTTGCTGCCACTGTGGTTAGGGCTGGCGTGGCAGGATGACATATCTCATCAAAGGCATGTGAGTGGCTGATAAGGATCCTAGGGGTTGAAACAGTTAATCATTAGTAAGCCTACTCTGACACCCACATCATAAATAATGCCAGGATCTCGAAGAGCCTGCTAACTGCTCTGTGAAATGTCATATAACCAAGAACAAGTGAGACCCAACTAGATGGAGAAACAAGGAGTGTTAGAATACTACTTATACAGAAGAAAACATTTTATGCTATAGAAAATTTATAGCTTGACATCCACAAATACCAGCAGAATTTTACTTCTTTAATAAATGAGAGAATCTGTTAGGCAATCATGTTTCTCACATACAACATTAGAAATGCTATGAAAAATGGGTGTGTCTAAGTGTATGCTATTTCTTTCCTCCTACTTATCACTACCCCCTACCAAGCCTCTCATTTAACAACAACAACAACAAAAAAAAAAAAACCCCAAGAACATAGTCTTATCAATCTCTTGTGTCTGAGTTTAAGTCACTATGTGAAAGAATAATCTGATTACCACGTTCTAGGAAATGTCTCAGTAGAATTTTCATCAAGCAATGCTATCCACTGGAAATCCACCTCTTCTCAAGGATGGGCCTTTCAAAGTTCAAATTCTGTGGTTGCTCGTCCCCTGATCATTACAAAAGTGGCCAGAGCTACCTGACCTATTGACAGTGGCAATTGCTATGCTTCAACCGTTTTTTTCCCAATCCAGTGTTCCCTGACATCATAACCTGCCTGTCTCCACAGGAGCACCATTTAAGCTTGAAATTTCTCTTGGCTGGCACTCTCTAATTAGTGTCTACCCTGTCCTAGGCTTCTATTCTCCGTTTACTTCTGTGATATTCCTTAATGAGTCATTTAGTCTTGTCCCTGCTCCCAACCATCTCTATGTGTTTCTAATAAATGTTTTTAAGAAGGTCTCCTGATCATGGTGTTTGACACACTGTGGCTGAGACAGTTCTGTGTTCTTCCACCCTGTCTTCTTGATGGTGCACAGAAAAGCATACTTCTTAGGCACAGCAGCTGGATTTTAGCATGTGGGAATGTAAGAGGCTGTCAGTCTCTGCCATTGCTTACTTGCCCTTTCTGGATGATTTTGGAAACCACATGGAAGCAGCATCACATGGAAGGAATCTGGATCCTGAAGAGAGATATAACTTCCTGGCTGTGGGGTTTTCATTCTCATACCAAGTTTGCCTGTGCAGCACCTGTTAACACTTAGAAATTTCTGATTCATTTCCAGAAAACACCCTGGGCTAGACCTTAGGTTAAGCGCTTTATATAGAAATTTCATATATCTCTTTTACTCTTTGTAATAACCCAGGGAGTGAAACTGAGACTCCAAGAGAGTTAATACTATACGCTGGTTCACACATCAAACACCATTGAAGGTGTTATCACCAAAGCCCACACTCTTTCCTCTTTACCCAATTTTTCCATCTCTTTTGCAAAGTTTTCTTTCTGGATATGTTTCAAAAGCATGTTCTGTAATCCAATAACATCAAGATTGCTGTGTGCTAGACCTTTATTTACCTGTGACTTCTTTTAGAAACCAGGCTTCAATTGCCTGGGAGTGATTACAAGCACCAAGGAAGCTCCACCAGATTGGAGGGAGCATATTGCGTCATGCTCACGGAGGTGCCAAGCATCATGGAAAGTGAAGGCTGGCGAATGGACCCGTGCTATGCCGGTGGGTAGTTTTACAACACAGAAGTTTTTGAAGCGAGAGCAGGTCTGCCAGGCAATAATAAGGCTCTGTTAAAGGCCACTGCATGCCAGTCAACATGGAGGTGCCGAGAGAACCTACAATGTTCCAACCAAGTGTGAGAAAGGAATATCTATTTTTCTCTAAGTAATTCTGATAGAGTGACATCATTAGACCCCAGAAACAGCAAATAGTAGGACTCTTCTATCCTGACTTCCAACTCATCTCAGGAAGAGACCATTAGAAGCTAACAGGGCTCTCATGAGAGCCCCTGCATCCTCAGTGGTCATGTGATCCATGTGGGAGGCTAAGCATTAGTAAGAAACAGAGGACAAATGGAAACCTGCCCACAGGTCCAGCTTCTAGGGCAGATACAGGCTTTGTATTCAAAGCCTCAGATTAAATAATCCGACTTGGCTTACTTACTAATGTCTGTTGATAGCTGTACTACTTTGGGCAGGCAGAAGATTTTCTGTGTTACTTGGCATAAAGATGTGCAAAAGTTTCCTAATATGATATTCCTGTAGCTGGGGAAATGAGTAACTCCTGCCATGCAACCCTTGTAGGATCATGTGCTAATGAAGAAGATGTTCTAATAATTAGGCCTAGAGCCCACTGAATGTAACACCTTCCAATTAGCACTCCCCAGCATGAATACTGCCATTATAATTAAACAACAAAGACAAAAATGGGTATCAATCCACATAATAGAAAATAATTGATGAAGTTGGAGGGCGTGATTATTTGTGATTACTTTACAGTCATGCACAGAAAGCAGGGGACCCACAGCTAGTGGCTAATCTCTGGCTACCTCTTTGAAGATAATGAAATTGGCTTCCTACTGATGATTATTCATTAACAATTAATTCTTTCTCAGTGATCTGCCTCATTTTCAGCTTCTCACTACAAACATGCAATGGAATAATTACAAGTGGAAATGAAAAAGCAATTAGTGGCAGATAATGCCAACATCTGATTAAAAAACAGTAGAACAGATTACCAGTTTCGTAACTGCGAGTCTGCTGCCTTCAGCAGGGAGGTGTAAGTCACCCGGTTATATGGTTATGCTGTACTTCAAGCTGAGCCTTCTCCTTTATTGCCTCCCTCCATCATGGTCTGCCATATCCCTCGATCGCTTTTATTCTAGGGGGCATTGGATTGTTGTAAATACTCTTTAAAGATTAAATAGCATTTCACGTGATTTGTGTTCCTGCATACTGGAATTCTAAAAATTCAATCTTAGACCTTGATGACTAAGGTATCTATCTCTTCCTGTGTACCTTATCTATCTCTCTCCATGTGTACCTTTACATGTCAACAATGGAAAGTACCATGGTTTGTTTACTCACTCGAGTTTCAATTTAACTTTCATTTTGTGTCTTCAAAGGAAAAGTATTTCTAAATCCATGAGTCCAAAATGATGTACCCACTTCAGCAGCCTCGCTCTTTCCTATCCATATCCGTGGTTGGTTTGCTATTGTTGGTTCACTTAATCACTTTCATAGTGTGAAACATGAGCTGTTTGTGAGTGGAGTTTCGTTGGACATTGTCAGTGGTTGAGACAGTTCTAGATGCTGTATAAATAAGCTTTCAAGGAAAGGCTCCTAATTTCATCATTCTCCATGATCTAACTGGTGGGTCTCAGGCAAGATAAAAATACTTCATAAGATAGAGAACTGCTAAGGAGTGCTCATTTACAAGGTAAAAAAAAATCAATGCTTTATAAAAAAATAATTTTTTGGAAATATAATATAATTCCATCATTTCCCCTTTCCTTTCTTCCCTCCAAATTCTCTTGCTCTCTTTCAAATTCATGCCCTCTAAATATATATACCACCTGCTCAGGCTGTATGTTACCAGTGTGAATATGTAAATAATTTGGAAGATATGTTAGTATGAAGATATGATGAGATTCTGTCATGGAACTTGACATGGTTTTATAAAGCAATGGGAGGTATATCAACTTTTGCTGTTTTAAGACATTTGGTTCTGAGAAGGAATACGTACTGAGTTAGGAAATCATTTGTTCATATGATATTACACCAGATCCATGACCATCAAACAAATACAGAACAAAATATGTAATACAACTTAAGCCAACTTGGAGAAGCTAGCTCAGCTGATGGGCACCGTCTGGTGTCCCTTATGACTGAGTGAACAGCTATTCAGATTGTTTATTATGGCCATTAATTTTGAATATCACTCTTGAATATAGCAAAGTATTATTAACCATCTCTTTACATACCCAGAACTGTATAGCTGCATTGCCATTAAGTACACATAGTATGTCAACCTTCAGTGAGCTTAATAAACACATGGAAAGAAATGAATGGAATAAGACATAATGGTTGTAACCATTTGGGGCATTTGTAGGGTAAGAGAGAGTATGACTGGTGGTATGCAGCAGCAGTGACTGGAAAGCCTTCATAAGCAGATGTTGCCTGAACTAAGCCTTGGAAGAAAAGCAGATTAGTTTTTACATAGGGGGTAGTGAAACAAAGGAGGTTCCAATACGATAAGACACACGAATAAGGGCACAGGTAGGAAACAGCCGGATGTGTCTGGAGAATGTGGAGGATTACAAATAGCTGGAGGGTGTGTCATCTAGATGGGAGAATAAGGAGATAGGTGGGAGTCTAGCTCAAGGAGGACTTAAGTGCTTATGAATATAAATGCCGTAAAACAAAACCCTTCTGTTTGTTCAAGCATGGAATTACTCAAGGTATTTACTTCTTCAGAGTTCAAAGCCCACAAGGACCATATACATAAATTGGGGAGTTCTCTGTAAAATCTAACTATCATGTGAAACATTGTGAATCTTTTATAATAACGTAACAGTATTAATGGTTAATGGCAGCTGGTATTTCTTTGACACACTCATTCTAATAAACTATTCAATCTCTCATATCAATGGAAACATCTCAGGAATATAAGAATTGGACTGTGTTCGCCTTTATACATTAATCACTCTATTTCACTGAGGAAATCTAAGCCCAACAGGGTCTCATTGGCTTTGTGATCTTCATGAAAACAATGTGGCATCTACATGCCTCTGTGTTTCCAAGGGTTTCCAAGTTGAATCTATTAAGGGACTACCTTGCTGACTAACATTGGAAAACAAGATTAATAAACTAGAAACCTACAGGAAATACAGCTCCATATATCAAAGATGTGATCACGGGAAATGAAGCAGTGTCTGTATTTCTGGGTGAGGAGTGAACTGTGGGTGAAAGTAAAGAATTATGTTTAAACACACCTCATAGGCACCAAGAGTCCCAGGTCAGGAATGATAGTACTGAAATGAGGGCTTGGGCAAGCCAAGAAACATGAGGCCTACCAACCTTGGAGGAATTTTCTTTTCTAAATGAACTAACAACATTGTAAAACTCTTTGCTGAAGTAAAGAAATCCATGATGCCAAAACCTGCAGTAGCATGGCTTTTCTGAATTTGGACATTTTTTTCCCTTTTCAATGTGCAAGTAGGTGTATATTGGCGGGCGGGTGCTGTTGTGCAGTGCATGTGGAAGCCAGAGTTTGGCGTCAGGCTTGATATCTTTGATTACCATCAATATTATTTTTTTGAGGAACAGCCTCTTACTGAACCTGTAACTTACTATTTTAATTAGACTGACTGGTCAGTGAGCCTCTGGGGTCTCTCTCTCTCTCTCTCTCTCTCTCTCTCTCTCTCTCTCTCTCTCTCACACACACACACACACACACACACACACACACACACACAC
>CABHPP010087112.1:0-17271 GCA_902168425.1 Peromyscus attwateri | reverse complement strand
TCCTCCTCCTCCTCCTCCTCCTCCTCCTCCTCCTCCTCCTCCTCCTCTTCTTCTTGTAATATAATTGCAACATTTCTCCCTTCTCTTTCCTTCCTCCAAATCCTCCCATATACCCCTCCCCACTGTCCTTCAAATCCATGGCCTCTTTTTCATGAATTGTTATTGCATGTACATATATATTTGTATATATAGATATATCCCTAAATATAATCTGTTGAATCCATATACTGTTATTGTATGTATGTTTTTAGGATTGGTCTTTAGACTGCACAACCACTTTGCATGCTCATCTCTGACCACCTCTCCTGCTCCCAGCTTCCCTCATTTGCCTGTAGTTTTTGTTTAGGTTTGAGGACTCATGGGCTTTCCTCCATTCACTTTGACATGTTCTGGTACCATGAAAACTAGTCACCCAGGAGGAGGCTTTCAAGTCAGTTCCTTTTCAGGGGTCTCAGGGCTCTGTTTCTGAAGTGCAGTAGGGACTTAAACCAACCAATCTAAGAATAAAAATTAATCATCAAAGCTTAGTTAATTTATTTTTTTTGTTTATTGACTATGTGAGTATAATATTGAGGGATGATGTTTTAAGCCAAAAATACTTTTTGAAAATAAATTATGTAATTATGAGCTGGGGTGTAGCATGAATCTTAACAGGTCTTATTAATAAAATCAAACCCAGGCCAGGTATTGGGGTGAAATGCTGGAAGGTCAGAGAGACAGAATAAGCCACAGCTAACCTCACCTCGCCGGATCCTCAGCTGGTCTTGTTTCCTCAGACTGGAAGCCTCTATGTCTTCATATCCAAATGACTCTTAGCTGAACTGCTGCTAGAAGCCTGAATGCTTAACCAGGCCAAATGCCTCTCCAGGGCAAATGCCTCTCCAGGGCAAATGCCTCTAGTTTCTGGCCCTCACGCCTTATATACCTTTCTGCTTTCTACCACCACTCCCTGGGATTGAAGGCTTGCTTTCTGGGATTAAAGGCGTGGGTCACCATGCTTTTGTGTATCCTTGAACACATGGATTTCTGCCTCTGGAATGCTAGGATTAAAGGCGTGTGCTACCACTGCCTATCCTCATATTTAATATTGTGGCTGTTCTGTCTCTGACCCCAGATAAGTTTATTAAGGTACGCAATATTTTGGGGAATACAATACCACCACACTGGGGCTTCTCTTCAGTTACTGAAGGTGTTGCTCTGAGGAGGATAATTCTCTGTGGAGGCTGTTCTCCAGTGGGTGCTCGTCATCTGCTGTGAGTGCTTGTTCATGGAGAATGCTCCTTTGTGTAAGATGCTTCTCTTTGGAAAGTATGCCTCAGTTAAAGTTGCTCTATGGAAATTATTGCTTTATGGAGGGTAGTTCTCTGTGGCGGGTGTTGCTTTATGGTCTGTGAAGGGTGTTGCTTTGTGGAGGCTGTTCTCTGTGAAGGATGTTGTTTTGTGGAGGATGTTGCTCTATGGTAAATGTTGCTTATGGGGGGAGTCTTCTAGGAAAGTGTTGCTCTGTGTAGGTGTCCTGTGTGAAAGGTGTTGCTCTGTGTATGATGTTCTCTGTGAAGTGTGTTTCTCTGTGTAGGCATCCTCTATGAAGGGTATTGCTATGTGGAGGAAGATGTTGCATATGGAAGCTGTTTATCTCTGGAGGGTATGGCTTTGCCCAGAATGCTTCTCTATCAAGAGTATTCCTCCATTGTGGGTCCTAGAAAAATAACAGCAACACCAACTTCCCTATTCATCTCCCTAAATACTATAAAATTCACTTTTATAATATGCTTAACATATATTTATTACTTATAATGCATTGCATTCAAATATAAATAACATAATGTCCATGATACTTTTAAACCTGGTTTTCCTCAGTGATAAAGATGTAATTATATTTTAGAATAACTGTATTATATAATTATGGTGAGAACTACTAGTGGAATCAGATTCCAGCATAAAACTTAAAGCTAAGAATCACACCCCCTCCCCATAAAAAGGAAAACATGCTGTCTCACATCCCTTATGGAAGTTATTGTTCTGTGGAGGATGAAGGGTCTTGTTCTGTGGAGGGACAACACCCTTCAGATAGGAAACCCTACACATTCTCATATTCTTTAGTGTCTTGGATATCAGTGTTACATCTTTTAACCTGATATTTTCCTCTTCTTGTTCACCCATTGCTCAATCACATTGGGCTTGGGGTATGGTGGATATAAAACTCCCTTGGTTGCAACTTTAGTGAAGGGAAATTGTAAAGGAAAGTGGTGAGTGCTTCTGCCCTGTATATACTATGAACACAGAATTAAAAGATAGAATTATGTGTTCTAATCTGGGTAGACATATGTGTCTACCTAGTTGGACAGCCTAGTAATCACATTTTTCTCTATAGCAAACAAGTATCAGACTAGAAACTCTCTAAGGCTTCTTTAAGAATCCCAATAAATTCCAAATTTCAGTGCATTGAACTAAGAATGTCTTTCCTTATTCCTACCAGCATGGATCTTATTTCATATCAATGGTTTGGAGCTGCAAAACCCTTCATCATTCACCAGCTGACTGAGTAGCTGACCTCCGTTTTACACTGCTGTGTCTCTATGGCTGACTGGGTTGACTATTTGCAAGTCAGCCTCTTAGAAATTCATCTTATCTTTGTAGGTTGGCAGCAGCTCAGTGGTTAAGGCAACTCAAATAAGCTGACCATGAAAGGACTACTCCCTGGTTCTGTTGTCTTGCGGTACCAGCCTTTGTTGTCTGATGCAGCTGAGACTCCTCTGTAGAGCATTTAGAACAGAAATTTACCTATTACCAGATATCCACGGGGTCTCAAAGATAGGCAGCGAGCAGCACTGACATTGTCTGAGTAGTAGGATATGCTAAAAAGAGCTGTTTGTTATTACCCTATGCTGAAGCCACTACACAAAATCTCTTCTGGAAAAGAAAGCCAAGCCAACATTTCATTATTAGATGAAAGTGATTTTTAAATGTTCAGGAAAATTCAGTCAGCTTTTCAATGTTTCAGTGTCTTTAATGAACTGATATTTAGTAAAAGTATATGATTGTTTCCTTGAAGAAGGCATAGGGGTTAACCTAACAACACAGGCTTAAAAATCAGAGTGAAGAAACAACCAATTCATATGCAAACTTCATTTGTTTCAATGTTATCTTGACAGTTTTCAATGTCTCCTAGTTGGATTTTGCTCAAAACTGTTGTTCTGAAGAGCCCAGTGAGGAACTGGATCACCAATATGCCACTCTATAGACTACTGGACTATGGACAAGATTTTTCTCTGTGTAGTTATAGTGCCTGTCCTGGATCTCACTCTGTAGACCAGGCTGGCCTCCAATTCACTGAGATCCTCCTGGCTCTGCTTCCCGAGTGCTGGGATTAAAGGCATTTGCCACCACTGCCCGGCTAGGGACAAGATTTTTTTTTTTTACATTTTATTTATTTATTTTATAATTAATTTAATTTTACATATCAGCCACTGATTCTTCTGTCCTCTCTCCTCCCACCCCCCAGCCTTCCCCCAATCCACCCCCCATTCCCACTCCTCCAAGGCAAGGTCTCCCCTGGGATTCAGCTCGGCCTGGTAGATGTAGTTGAGGCAGGTCCAATCCCCCTTCCCTACACCAAGGCTGAGCAAAATGTCTCAGCATAGGCCCTAGGAGGGATTATATAAGCAAGAGGTATTGAGACTATGATTGGAAAAAGCATAGGGACAAGATTTTAAGCAATGTCATAACTTAGACTCTCAGCACTGAGAGAACAAGCTTTAGATTGAATGTCCTCTGAAAATGTACATCCCACTTTGCAAGAGTCATTGGTTATAGTTCTTTCCAGTATCAACTTATTTATTTCTGGTATCAAATTAAAAAAAAATTTACCTAGTTAGTTACTTGGCTAGGTAGTTAAATAGTTGTGACAAGATTTACATAGTGCAGGCTGGCTTCAAACTCACTGCGTTGTGTGGAGAGTAGCCTTAAATTACTTGTCTTCTTGCCACTGTTTCTGAATTGCAGCTATTATAGGTTTGTACAACCATGGTTGGCTCATACGTTGATATCAGATATTTTCTACCTTCCTTATGCACGCATTAGCTAATTTTAATTCAGCAACAATCAACACAAAACAAACCAACCTGAGTAGAATCAGGTTGACACAACTGCCTAGTAATGGCCCTAGGGTTATGTCCATAAGTCTAGACAGTTATTCATTATACCCAGAAAAACCCTGTCTACACAGCTGTGTCAGGTAACCAGAAACATAGCAGTGTGGTAGCTGTGGAAAGAGCACCAACCATGGAGCTTCTTTCACTAACCTCTAATCATTAAGTCTCTTTAACCTTGAAGTGAAGATTTCTGGGAATCATTTAAAATGATCCCCATTCTCTAACAACTATATTTAGGGAGTTATTGAGGGAACGCTTTCCCTCCTTCTCAATTAACTGACCAGAGTGATGACAGGAGTCCCCTGACATTTAACTGATTGGCTCCAAATTATCAATGAAACATGGCACTGAGGTGATTTTCACTTCTTAAAAACCAAAATAAATTTAGTTTAAAAATCATTCTTAACAAGCAGTTGGTATGAAGACTCCAAGGAAACAAAGTATTTGGGGCGGTGCCTCAATTTGGAACTAAACTTTTTCAAATTGAAGTTCACACACAGCTTAGATTAACCACTGAAAATTACATCAGGGTATATGGCTACAAGTTGAAATGTGTGTGATGTTTCAGCATCATTCAATTCTAGGAGAAAGAATGACAGGTAAATGGACCTGACCAAAATAAATTGCTGTGCTCATTCGGTACAGTTCATATTTAGAAACAGGAAAACAAAACAGGAAACATCTATTCTGACTATGTGAAAGCAGGCTTACGTCTACATGGAAACACATCAATTCTTCTGTGAAAATGGAAACAAAATTTAATATACTGCCAAGGTTTTCACTGAACACACCAAGCAAGAAAGCAAACCTTGGTAATGGAGGCATCCTTCGACTCACATGGCTGCTCTGTGGATTTTGAAAGATGGATTTATGTTTTTCATTTCTGGAGATCAGAAAGAAAACTAAGAGGTGTTCATCGCCCCAGTAGATGTTCAATGTGATGCAGGTCACATGAGGCCATATTTTCAAACACTTCAGACCTCTAGAGAATCAGCATGCATCATGCATCATTTGTTTCTTGCATTTAGCTAGATATTGTTTGCTAGGAATCCCAGCACTGTAATCATGATATGATGAATTGTCACTGTGAGAATATTTCCCTTAACACACATACATAGGTTTTCTAAGGATGGTTCCATATAACACACAAAGGGACAGCAGGGTTTCCAATTACATCCATCAGGAGTTGCTGTTTTAATTCATGAGGCAAAACTCTTGAGTGACTGTTTTGAAATTTAATTTGACTGGTTGTTTTCACTTTGTGAATATATACCCTTAGATTGAAAAAGAATTTGCTACAAATCTCAGAAAATACAGTTGCCGCTGACTGAGGCCTTCACACTCTCTGTGATCTGTTTGAAGCATTGGATGATTCATTTGCCTGAGGTGAGCAGATAATTGCACTTTAAGTTTTAATCTCTAGAATATAGACTTCCAAAGAAATTACCAGGAATTGTATTTTTATTTAATTTTTCTTATGATGGGCTTGGACATAATGTGAATTATAATAACTCACATTTATAATTTTCATTTTATTGTCATTCAAAAATTTATTAGTTTTTATTATTGCCTGCTTCTATCCAATCCTGTTTTCTCCTCAGAAGGACAATATCCAAACTTTAAAATTCTAAGCTGAATACAAAATCTTTAAAGTTGTCTCTCTGTATCAAAGAAATGCACATGGACATATGTGTATACACCAGGACACAGGAAATGGTAAGGGCATCAAGCACTATTCAACTTCATCAACTCATGGATCTTCAATGTTGGTGGGAGAGAGTAAGTTTATCACTGTTACCACCCATGCAGAGGAAAATATTTCTAATAACCCATAAAGATTAGTCATCAGAGTTATGACTGTAGGAGGGAGATGCTGGCAATGGTATCACACATTGTAAATAATCCCAGCCCAAATGAAGAAGAATGATTTGAGGCTTTCTGAAAAGTTAAGAGCTTGAGGGATGGAAAAGGCCTATAGGAAAGGTTTTCTATATGCATCCTTCCCCCAAACAGAGACCAGAACACTGATGAGCATGTCCAAATAGTGAGGGTATTTGTCACTAAATCTATGAGTCATCAAAAGACAATCCATGTTATGTGATTTTTTTTCATCTGAATTTGTGCCAGAATCCCTGTCTTTGTCTCTCAAGTCCATACTTGTATCTGCAATCCTCTAAACACTGACAAGAACATCATATTCCCAATCAGCATTAAAGATGTCTCACTAGTCACAGTGAAGGTTGAAGATTTGGGTATCAGGGTAATGCTCAAATTGCTGAATACTGTCATGTATTCTGTAACCATAAGCAATAAGCTTCTGTGACTTCCTACACCCCATTTTCCAATCTACTTGCCCAGAAAATGCTCTAAGCATATTCCCTCTGTGTGGTGGCTTAAATAAGAATGGCTGCCATAAGCTCATATATTTGAATGCTTAGTTACTAGGGAGTGGCAATATTTGAAAGAATTAGAAGAATGGGGGGTGGCCTTGTTGAAGGAAATGTGTCACTAGGGGTGGGCTTTGAGGTTTCAAAGCCCATACCACCAGATTCTGTCTTTCTATTTCTGTAGCCTGTGGATCAGGATGTAGAACTCTCAGCTACTTCTCAAGCACCATGTCTGTTTGTATGCTGCTATACTGCCCAATATGATGATAATAGACTAACCTCTGAAACTGTAAGCAAGTCCTTAATTAAATGTTTTCTTTAATATGAGTTTTCTTGGTCATGGTGTCTCTTTGCAGCAACAATAATCCTTTAGTCATTACCAGGAGCACAGTATTGCTGTGACAGATCTGGCCATACTTTCTGTAGAAAAATATGGAAGACTTTTGAACTTTGGATTTAAAAAGTGGCTAGACACTTTAAACAGAGCCTAATGTGCCATCCTAGTAGGAACATGGAAGACAATGTTGAGGATGATTTGCACTATGGGGGTCCAGCTCAAGAAGTTTCAGAAGGGAAGAATATTAGTAACAGGACTAGAGACCATTCTGTGATATTTTTGCCAAAAATGTGGCTGTTTTTCTGCCCTGTCCTTAAAAATTAAAGAGAAAAATTTAAAGAGCTTTGGATTAATTATGTAGGCAGAGGAGATTTCAAGACAGCCTAGCATTGCTAATACCCTGTGGTTATTAGTGGTCATTCAGATTCAGATCTATAATGAAAAGGAGCAAGCCCGTAAGTTGCACTCCTCCATGACCTCTACATCAGCTCCTGCCTCCGTGTTCTTGCTGTGTTTGAGTTCCTGTTTTAGCTTCCTTTGATGATGAACTGTGATGTGGAAAGGAATAAACCCTTTCCTCCTCCATCTTGTGTTTGGTCATGATGTTTCATCACTGCAACAATAATCCTAGCCAAGGCCAGACATATATCAGGGGTGTCCCTTCATGGAGGCCTGGAGAGCCCATTGCATGAAACTCTGAAGGTGAAACCTGGATAGCGTTGGAGACCTCAAGATGTTGGAGATGGCAGAATCATAGAACACCTGCTGAGAAATGCTGCAGAACTGGTATGGAACCAGCCCAAGAAATAGAAGGATGGTGAAGTCAACAAAGCTGAAAGGAGTTGGAGATCTGAAGAGCACTTTGACATCAAACATGGGAACGTAGAATTTGGAGTTGGTCTAGCTGGGTTTCAGTCTTGCTTTGGTCCAGTATTTCCTCACTATGCTCCTTTTTTGGAATGGTAATGTATATTCCATGTCATTGCTTGTTGGTAGTATGTCATCTACTTTTTGATTTTGATTTTACAAGAGGTTACAATTAAGAGAGTTCTATGATTCTCAGGAACTTTGAACTTTGGACTTTTAAACAGCATTGAGATTGTGGTATACTGTGAGAACTTTTGAAGTTGAAATAAATGCATTTTCTCATTGTTATATGGCTACAAGCCTATGGGGGCCAGGGAGTGGAATGTGGTGGTTTGAATAAGAATGGCTCCCCATAGGCTCATATATTTGAATTACTAGTCACTAGGGAGTGACATTATTTGAAAGGATTAGAATGATTAGGAGTTGTGGTCTTAGAGGAAGTATGTTACTGAGGACTTTGAAGTTTCAAAAGCTTTGGCCTTTCTCAAGTGCTCACAAGTATCTCTGAATACCATAGTGATAAAAAAAAAGAAAAGAAAAGAAAAACAAACAAAAAAATGACACGCAGCTTTTAAAATATCACTTCATTTGGATGGTATGGAAGACGTCATATCTAACTGCCCACCTTCCTCTATCTGTTGTAAGGAGCCAGGAAAATTTGGTTCATCTTTGCTCTATGCTTTTGAGCACTTTCTGGGGGGGGGAGTATCTGTCCAACATATCCAGCATCTGTGCTGGAAGTACACAATACACCATGAAAGGTCACACATGTTGCCATTGGCACAGTGGGAGCCAAGAGTATGTCTGTTCTCAGAGATTCTCCCATTACACAGAGAAAATACAGATGCTTCAGATCACATTATTAAAATTAAAGTATCCAGCCAAACAGAAGCTGCTAGAAGGAAAATTCCAACCTAAAAAGGTTAACTACACCCAAGAAAACACAAGGAATAAATAATCCCAGACCATCAAATCAAAAGAATACACACACACACCACCACCACCACCACCATCACCACCACTACCACCACCACCACAACAACAACAATAGCACCAACAAAATAACAGGTATAAGCAAACACTGCTCAGAGTTATATTTCAACATCACTGGTCTTAATTCCCCAATAAAATGACACAGACTAACAGAATGGATGCAAGCAGCTATCCATCTTTCTGCTATATCCAAGAACACACCTTAACATCAAGGAAAGATATCACCTCAGGGCAGAAGGATGAAAACAATATTCCAATCAAATGGACCTAAGAAGTGAGTCAGCAGAGCCATTTTAATATCTGATGAAATAGACTTCAAACCAAAACTAATAAGCAGAGATAAGGAAGGATACTACATACTTATAAAAGGAGAAATTCACCCAGAAGATATTGCAATTCTAAACATTTATTTCCTAAACACAAGGGCACCCAAGTTCATAAAAGAAACACTACTGAAGCTTAAATCACATATTGACCCTCACACATTGATCTTTGGAGACTTAAATATCCCACATTTGCCAACAGACAGGTCACCCAGACAAAAACTAAACAGAGAAATGCTGGCACTAACTGCTATTATAAACCGAAGTGTCCTAACATCACATAAACACAAAAGAACATACGTTTTCATAACCTCAAGGAAGTTTCTCTGTAGCTGATCACATATTCAGACACAAAAAAATTCTCAACAGATACAAGAAAATTGAAATAACACCCTGAACTCTATCTTACCACAACAAATTAAAGCTGGTTCTCAACAATAACAGAAACAACAGAAAGCTTACAAACTCATGGAAACTGGACAACTTTCTACTAAATGAAAAACAGGTCAAGAGAGAAGTAAGGAAAGAAATGAAGGACTCTAAAATTCAATGAAAATACCCAAACTTATGGAACACAGTGAAGGCTGTTCTGAGAGGCAAGTTCATAGCACTGAGTATCTACATAAAATACCGGAGAGATCTCAAACTAGTAATTTGATAGTACATCCCAAGTGAGGTAACCCAGATACAGAAAGACAAATATGCTTGCTATGTATTCACTTATATGTGACTATTAGCTGTTTAGTTAATGATAACCAAACTACAATCCTAAGAACCACATAGGTTAATTCTAGAGTACAGGACTGGGCAGGGGGCCAGATAGATCTCCCTATGAAAGGGGAATAGAATTATGGTTGGATAAAGGGGGCTAGAATGGGAGGACCAAGATGGGATGAAAAGCGGGGAAGGGTTGACAGAGGGAATATGAGGAGAGACAACTAAAATTAAGGGGCATTTGACAGGTAGTATGAAAAACTAATACAGTAGAAACTTCCTAAAATATAAGCATATATGCAGGTGACCTATAAAATTACCAAATAATGAGAAAGACAGTCCCAACTGGTGATCTCTTGTCAGCCAACAGAGCTTCCAGCACTGGGAATAGGTTACGTGTAATTGAATTGTTGGTTGAAGGGGTCCCAATCAACCTAGGCTGTTTCCAAGCACATAGGTTGCTCTCCACAAACTGATGGTAAGGCCCCATCACTGAAGACAACACCTACACAGCTCATTGAACATGTAGAAGTCAATCTGGTGCCTACATGCTAGCATCTTTGATACAGGAAGGTACTCTCTAAGCTACTCAAAGAGAAAATGTAAACACAAAACCGCCACAAAATTTTTGGTTTCCAATGACGCCTTGTATGCAAGATTTGCTAGGGCAATGGTGGCACAAAGGTTGTGGGAGTAACCAACCAATATCCGATTTGACTTAAGGCCCACTCTGAAAGATGGAACTCATACCCAGCACTGCTTGGGTGACCAAGAACCTGAGACTAGATATCCCAAGGAACTAGGATAAAATCAAATACTACTATTCTTAAAAAAAAAATGTGGCAATAAAATGATTCCTTGTGACATTCTGCTATACTCAGATCAGTGCCTTTCTCAGCCAAGAGGCTGTAGCAGGTGGGATCAAATACAGAGACCCACAGCCAGACATTATGCAGAGAATGAGAGACCTTGGAACAATGAAACACTCATCTCTAAAGGGAATGTCCCCATCAAATACCTCCCGCCAGGGATCAAGGAACCCTGCATAAGAGGAATCAGAAAGAGTATAAGAGGCAGAGGAGATGGAGAATACCAAGAAAACAAGCCTTCCAGATCAGTGTGAGCAAAGCTCATTTAAACTCACAGAAACTGGGAAGCATGCACAAGGCCTGCATGATTGTACATCCAGTTTTTGTGTATATATTATAGTTTCCAGTTTAATGTTCATGGGACTTATGTGTGTGCAAATGAATGGGTTTCTGTTTCTTGTGCCTTCTCTTGGGCTTTTTAAAATTCTGATGTTTGTTTTGTCATATTCTGATATGTTAGTTTTTGTTTTATCTTATTATATTTATCTTATTACTAGCACTTAGAAGCCTTTTTTTTCCCCTAGTGAGAGGCAGAAAGGGAGTGGATCTGGATAGAAGCATAGGTAGTGAGGAACTAGGAAGATTACAGGGAGGGAAAACTGGCGTCAGAATCTATTAAGTGAGAAAAAAAATCTATTTTCAGTAAAAAGGAAAAAAAAGTTGGATTAAGGCTTCTGTGCCTCATCTTTGTATATGAAAAATAAATAAATAAAAATACAGTCTTCCAAAAGAGCAGCGAAGAAGCAAATGCATTTTTGTTTTGTTTTGCTTTCTTTTCTTTTATGTTTAGCCTATTCCCAAATAATTGATGACTTTTAATTGCTTTTATCCCCTTGAGACATTATGATGGGAAAAGGAGAGACATCATCAGCTCCCTTCCCCACACACTCCAATCTGTACCACGATGATGCACACTGAGGTACCCTATTGCCTTCTTGAAGTCAATTCACAATGCTATTATATGTTTCTCCTTGGCCAGACTCGGGTTCCTTATGGATGGCCTGGTTGGACAAGAGGGCAGGTGCTTCCAGACTTTTGTCTGTCTCTGATTATGTTGCCCAGCCAGCCTTTCTGGACTAGGTATTCATGGGAGTTTTCTCTCTGTGCAGCCCCTGATCACACCTCTTGCCCTCCGCTGTCCTTGGGCTCCACATTTCTGCCTGCCATCCTCCCTCTCCCCTTCACTGTAAGTTCCTTCTTTCATTCCATCTTCAGAGAAGCTAACTCTAGGCTGGAAATTTGACAAACACTTTCTAATGGCTTGGGAGTGAGATAAGGGAACACTAAGAATTTAGAGACTACTTCTTACCTTAGACACTGATCCCTAGACCAGTGCACCTACTGGCTTCCCCCATAACCTCCTGCCTGCCAGCCCACTGATATTTCATATCTAGTTTTGTACTTTTATTCCTTGTATTAACAGAGTTGGTTACAATCAATTGCCAGATTTAAAATTACAATGCAGCCATTTTACATGTAGAAATATTGGGTGTTCTTGTTCACCAAAGAATATTGTAGCCATTTAATCATGGATTTTTTTTTTCAAGATGTTCACACTGAGTTCTTCCTTAACGATTTTAGTGGATTCTTCTGTAAATCATTCGTTAGCATAAAATAATTCAGCAAGTATGAAGACCTCGCAACTCACTGGTACTGAGGCACATCAGACAGAAAGATGAATGAGCGTTATCTCGGCTTTTATTACAAAGGAAAACAGGGGACGTGGAAACTGTAAACACCAGACAATGCAGAAGCAGAGGAGACTGTGAACACACTTGCCAAGTATGTATGCAGTGACATTTGACTAGTTGAAAGGATGGATGGATTTGAGGGAGAAGCCTGGGAGACAAAAACCCACAGGGAAGTTACAAGGGCAAGGGGAGATAAATTTTGCAGGTCGGGAGAACAAAGAAAATAAGCATTTGTTATCTTCTATGGCTTGGAATTTGGGCAGTGTTAAGCACAGCAGACCTGAGCAACATCCTGGCTTCTACATGGAGCTAATGTCCCCAGTTCTCAAGGGCAGTTCTTCCAAAGGGGAGCACCAATTATCAGTGCTCCCCTTGTTTCACAGTCAGAATTCCTTGTTTTGCCCTGGCTGTAGCCAGCACTTGGAATTAACCAACAAATGAATGCTGTCCTTACTCCAAGCATAAGAGGCTTCCTCTGTGGTAGGTTCTGGGATTCCACTCTAAAAATAGTGAGGCATTTTATAGAACACATACCTCTAATGCAACAAGCTGAAGGACAAAAGGAGACCAGTAGCTCCGGCTAAGATGCAGATCTGACGACCTTGTTAGTTTTCTTAGGGCTGGGAAGCAGCACACACAGATGTCCCGGGCCATGTGGCTGGGCAGAGACAAATCACCCACATGCAGCTGTGTAGACATCTGTCTAAAACAATTAAAAAATAGATGCATCCATTCTCCTCAGTTTCTTGAGAGACTCTGGGGTTATCACGATTTATATGCTAGCCCCAAATCTGTCTCATACGAAATGATAAAATGTAGTGCTTCTCTAGTCCTGCATATTTTAGAGCTCACTGTTAAATATAGGTGCAATTTTATAGACTTTAAGGAGTAAGATAGAATTGTCTGGCTACTTAAATTGTGAATACATAAATGGATTGCAATATTATTTCAATTAACTAATTAAATCTCTAAACTACATTTTCAGATGTGTGACCTGAGATTTTTATGATGCCAGTGGAGACAGGAATGTAGATGTTTGCCCTGGGCCACACATTCTCCATGACAGACAGAAGCAGACTGCTTCAAATTCTGGATTTGATGCTGTGCTGTCTTATCTCATCAGTTTCACTGGACCAGGGGATCTAGAACTGGGAAGCACTTCTGGGTGTGTCTGTGGGGTGTTTACAAATAGGGTTAACATGTGTGACAATAAAGGGAACAGCCACCCTACATGTGAGGTTCACTGTAAAGTCCTTTGGCCATCTAGGCAATAGACAGAAGAATTTTTTGCTGAAAAAAAAATATATATAACAAACTATAAGCATCCAAGTCCATAGGTGCCTTTGAGTTCCATCAAGTGGAATGAACATTTAGAAACAATGACTTCAAATGAATAATTTAACTAAGAGGTAGATAATAAATAAGAGATGTTACATTGTGAGTGAGCTGGCAGTGGCTTTGGTGCCTGGCAGTAAGAGCTACTCCAGAAAAAAAAAAAAACAACACAGTTACATTTGTAGCATAAATTGTGCTTGAACAGCAATCTAAATCAATGCCAACTTAGCAAAAAATAAATTAGCACGGAGACTATAACAATAAACTTGGTTTAAAGAACCAATTCTCTTACAATCAGGAGAAATTGCTGCAACAAAATGTACTTTTTTTCTTAAAAAAAAAAAAAAACAGCCCATACACTGAACATTGCAACTCATATTTCTACTCAATTTCACTCTGTCATAACTATATGACTAAAAGCCAATCTTTACTTTTATTTCAAGCAGGTATTTTTCTACTGTTCATTCCATTTAGCATGTCTGTGAAAGCTGTACTTAGGTGAACATTTGTAACATGTAATTTACTCATAATTTTACATAATTATGCAAAACTGTAAGTGAGGGAAGCATTCAAGGTTTTGCATGTTATTTGCTTACAGGAACTCTGCCAGACTTGGTGATTTAAGAACAGGTCTTTCTGAGGAGTCTGTGAAACACACCAGGACAATGTCAATGGAGAGGAACTGCCTTGGGAAAGGAACCTCGTCTTGACAGATGAGAAAACATCATTAATGCCAAGCACTTTCATTGCAAGGAGTGTTTTTTTTCCCCCATCCACTTTAAAGACCTTCTTTGTTGACTATTAAACCAAGCCTAAAGAAGAAAAGAAATTTAATAAGATTTTTTTTTGGCTAAGTTGACCATTGATTTATCCTCATACCATTTTAATACTGCTTTCATTCTATTATACACTGCCGATTTCCTCTATTTTGACCTTAGACCTTCTGTGATGTTTTGTGTCTGTGGGTTTAGTCGATGGACAACTGAGATCACGACAGTCTGTGATCACTGTTTTAGCTCTTCCTCAACCCTTGCACAGCCTGTGTTTCCCCTCAGTTCATATAATATAGCCCTTTGATAACTGATATGGACTCTCGAATAAAAACATTTAATAGGCTCAAAAATTTGAAACCAAATTTAGAGGCTGGAGAGATGGTTCAGTTAACAAAGTGAGGGAGACCATAAGAAACAAAGTTATTTCTCCACAACTCATCTAAAAAGGCAGACATGATGGTACACACTTCCAATCCCAACACTTGCAAGGCAGGGATAAATGGATTCCTGTGGTTCATTAGCCAGCCAGTCCAACTTGACTGGTGAGTTTCAGAATGAAGAATTCTTATCTCAAAATAAGTTGAAGGGTGTTCCTGAAGAGTGTCATCCAAGGTTACATCTGGTTTACACACACATATTCATGCATACACACACACACACACACACACACACACACACACACACACGCGCGCGTGCACACATACACCTAAATTTAGATATCAAATCAGTGTGTGTGTGGTTTTTGTTGTTTTGCTATTTAAACTTACCCATCTGTTTTATTTCCATTCACATTTAAAAAAAAACAACAAAAAATTTTATTTATTCTTTGTGGCTTTCATATCATGCATCTTTTTTGGTTTTTCGAGACAGGGTTTCTCTGTGTAGCTTTGCTCCTTTCCTGGAACTCACTTGGTAGCCCAGGCTGGCCTCGAACTCACAGAGATCCGCCTGGTTCTGCCTCCAGAGTGCTGGGATTAAAGGTGTGCGCCACCACCGCCCAGCCCACATCATGCATCTTGATCCCATCTATCCCTGCCCCAATCCCTTCCTATCTACCCTCTGCCCTCGAACCCTCCCCCCACCCAAATAAAAATAAGGTAAAATTTAAGAAAAAAAGAAAAAAGAAAAAAAGAAAAAGAAAAAAAACCTGGTTGTGGAAGCTGTAGTGTAACACAGTGAATGAATCACACAGTATACCCTTTAGTCCATATATTTTTATTTATAAGTGTTCATTGCAAAGAAACACTGGTCCTGTTTGAGGCCTCTGGTTTCTATTGCACTATTAATACTGGGCCCTCACTGGGACTCCTCTAGGATATCCAGTTGCTGCCCTGTGTTGTGGAGATCCTGGAGCTTTGGGTCTGCAGGACCGGCCCCTTCACATGACCCAGCAGATCACAGATGGGTTGAATGTTGGGATGGGCCAACTCATAGCCCTGGTTCTGGGCCTGGGTGATTGCAGGGCTGATCAGCCTGCCTGTTCTCCCTGTTTCTCACAAACAAGGTGAGTTCTCGAGCATTGCCCCAGCTAGTCCACCCTATGCAGCAAGGAACAAGGGGCAGGCAGATTCTCCTACTCTCGTGCCCTGGGGCCAGCTCACCTACACCTAAACCACCAGGGCTAGCTCTACTGTTTTGCCCAAGTGAGGAGCAGGGGCCACTCTTCCAAGTGCTACAGCTGGTAAGGAGCAGGGACAGCTCTCCCTTCCATGACCTCAGGGCTAGCTCTTTCTCCTGCCACACACAGGTAGTGAGGGGTAGGTGGTGAGGGCATCTTTACCTAGCCCATGCCACCTTATGGCCCATGAGGAATGGGAATAGATCTCCTACAATCCTGTTCTCAGGGCCTGCTCACCTGCCCTCTCCCCTCCCCAATGCTACTCAGGCAAGGAGCAGGGCCTGCTTTCCTGAGTGCTCCAGCTGGTGTGGGAGAGGGTCAGCTCTCTAGCCTACTGCCGGCGGCAAGGGGAGATGTTGAAAGGGCATCTTTTCCTTGCCCTCACCACCACATGGCAGATGAGTTAGGCGGGGCCAGCTCTCTAACTCTTATGCCCTCAGATCCCACTCACCTGAGCCTCCACCAACAGGGTCAGCTCTACTGTGCTGCCCAGGAAGTAACAGGGTCTGCACTCCCTCGTACTGCAGCCAGCGAGGAGCAGGATGAGCTAGCTCTCCCTAGTGTTTTCTCCTCAGTGCCCAGGGCAGGCCTCCCAGGGCGTGGGCATGGATCTCCTTCTGCTCAGTCTACTCCACTCACATTTTATGTCATTGTGGACACATACTTTGCAACTTGCTTTCATTCAGTTAATTAGTTGGCCTATCAGTATTTCCCTCATATTCTTAAGATTTTTCATCTTTCTTTCCTTTGAAGAATAGTATCAGTGTCTGATGAGGAAAGACATTGAAACTGCAGATTTAGGCCAGAATTGGCTATACCATTCTCTGAAGTTGAGGGCTCACTGAAAAATGTAGCTGAAGTTTTCCTGTGTCCCACCTGGCCCATGGCAGGACAAATCTCTCTCACCTGCCAGTCCTGCAGCCGCTTGGACCCAAGTAAACACACAGAGGCTTATATTAATTAAAACTGTTCGGCCATTAACTCAGGCTAACTATTGACTAGCTCTTACACTTAAATTAACCATATTAAATTAAACATTCTTATTTATGTTTAGCCACGTGGCTTGGCACCTTTTCTCAGTTCTGCCTTGTCATCTTGCTTCCTCTGTGTCTGGCTGGTGACTCCTGACTCAGCCTTCCTCTTCCCAGAATTCTCCTCTCTGATTATCCCGCCTATATTATACTTCCTGCCTGGCTACTGGCCAATCAGA
>CABHPP010087110.1:0-38067 GCA_902168425.1 Peromyscus attwateri | reverse complement strand
TCCCTCCCTCCCTCCCTCCCTCCCTCCCTCCCTCCCTCCCTCCGTCTGTCTGTGTTTTGGTGGGGGTACACATTCAGTGCCTCTAGCCTATCCATTCCCTGAGAATGGCTAGTCTCACTCCATATTACATACACAGAAGGAAGCATCTACCTCTTGCTTACCTTGTCCATAATTCCTCTTCTCCAAGTCTTTCCTATAAAAGACTTAAATGCAAAGGCTTTTTCATAAATATATTAGTTGCAGTTTTTTCCCCAAAGGTAAAAAAGGGAATTGAATGTTGAACATTAAAAGAATATTTTTGAAAATTTTGATAAATGCACATAATGCATCATATAACCATTAATCTGTTTATTAGGACTTTATTGAAGAAGAGAACTCTGTTTAAATGTTAGGGGAAGCAAAATGAGTAGTTGCCAGTCTCCAATATACCTTTAATTAATAGGATTCCACAGTACAATAAAGTGAAGAGTTGAGGAAAAATACACATACAGACATATAAAATAGAGCAATCCCTCTATATTTTATTATATATTTCATATTCCATATATGTACTTCACTTATATAACTATGAAAATTGAAATAGAACATCTATAATTTAAAATGTAAAGATAGGCTAGCAAGGTTTTCTTCTCTACACACCCTCTACCCTTTGCTAACTGAACAGTATCTGCACTAGAGCTTCCTATTCACAATTCAAGTTTGGTTTTGCTTTGTCTTCTCTTGTTTTAAAATACTCCTCCACAGTGTTTTGAAACAACCTATGCCCTTTGGTAAGAGGGGAAGAGCTATAGATCCAGGATACACTGAAAGCAATTTGTATATCTGCATCCACCATCAAATAGTGGGATTATAAATGGATTCTTTATAGCTGATATAATTCTGTTTTTGAATTAGGGCTTTTTTTTTTTTTTGGTAACCCTTTGCAGCAACGATGACTAATCTGTGTTCCTCCTCCTCTTCTTATATCCTCCTGCTCTGCCTCCTCCTCTCTGCCTCCTCCTCTGCCTCCTCCTTCACCTCTGCCTCCTCCTGCTCTGCCTCCTCCTCCTCTGCCTCCTTCTGCTCTGCCTCCTCCTCTCTGCCTCCTCCTCTGCCTCCTCCTCCTCTGCCTCCTCCTCCTCTGCCTCCTCCTGCTCTGCTTCCTCCTTCACCTCTGCCTCCTCCTGCTCTGCCTCTTCCTGCTTTGCCTCCTCTTCTTGTCCCCTCCTCCTCTGCCTCCTCCTCCTTGTCTCCCTCCTTCTCCTCTCCTTTCTCCTACCTTCTCCTCCCACTCCCTTCTCTTTCTTTTTCTCTTCTTCCTCCTCCTCTGACTCCCCTTCCTCCCCCTCCTCCTCCTCTTCACCAAGCTAGGAACCATCTTCAATCTATGCTTGTGTGGGATATATGAAGAGCACACAGTTGGTTGTTGTGTTGCATCTTACTTGGCATCACTTGTGGGATGGACAGTCCATCTATCACTGCTACCATTTGTTTTCCCTGAAGGAAAATTTGAAAAGAAGCCTGGTCACTTTTATTCTAAATGCGGTCTCCCAGGAAATGAAATTCTATTTACTAAAAGTGAACTGATTACAGAAGAAAAGAGAAAAACCGTAATTGGTCAAACTGAAGAACCCCATTCTTAATCTAATTCCCAAAGTCTCCTAGATCAGCCTCCTATGCCAATTGTTTCCATAGAGGTTCTGCTGGCAGAGAACAATCTGGGAGAGGACTAAAGGGCTGTGCTCCAGTGGGTCATCATTGATACTTTCACGTCAAAGGGAACTATATATGCATTTGATTTTTTAGTAATACAAACACACAAACAGGAAACTGTCTGTTTCATCGTTTTCCATAATTTTCTGTCCTGGATGGTGATATGTGAAAGAAAGGGGAACCGAATAATTAGAAACTGATTTCTAAAACTCAAATACACTGACCAGTTGAGTCAATTCCTAGAATGTCCTAAGAACCTCATAGGATCAATGCTGCTACAGTCACCTGCGTGGAACTCAGGATTGTTTTCTCCAGTTAATAATATATTCACGTATAGTTAAAGTTTTACTACGACAAGCCATCGTGACTAATTACATTTCTAGATTAAAACAAATGCGAGATTACCAAATGAGCACTGCCTAATAGGGATGTCTTCCTTCATTGTTCAGTAATTATTGACTGATAAAGAGATTCTACTTTTCCCAACTTTCTTCTAGTACAAGATGTGGTTCCTTTCCTTTGCCTCTGTTCCTCAAATACTTACATAACTTGACAATATTCCTTGGAATAAATGAATCTCAGGTTACTGGGAAAAATATACTCTATGAGAAACTGATGTAATAACTTGGAAGCTGAATGCACTGGAAAATTATGGGCTCCCAACGGCTAATCAAATGCTTTCTTTTGGAGATGGAAGAATCTCCTTTTATAATTGCCATTCCCCAAGTATATTTTACAGCAGTTCTTGGCCCCACCTAGTCAAACAGGAGTTGGGACATTTAAGAAAGGTTAATTATATTTGTTGATTACCTACTGTATATAAGACACTTTACAAACTAGTGTAATTCTTTTCCCAACTCTGAGTCATTTGGTTCTCTCTGTATGTTACATTTTAAAAGTTGAAATTCATAAGATCTTATGTCAAGTTAATTAATCCCAAACTCTAGGACAGAAGAATAAGGTGAGTAAAAGAACTTATAATTGAAGAAATGGCCCCTAGGCTACTATCAGAAGATCAGAAGACGAATGAGCTACCTGGCTGAGGAGGAGAACAAACAGTGTTCTCAATGGGGAACATGACATTTGCCAAGGATTTTCAGGAGGAAGGATCTTAGAAATGAGACCTGGCTGGAGGGCAGACAGTGGGGGAACACCACGGAGGCGTGTTAGAACTTCAGCTATAGGTAGGGGCTCAACTAGGGCTCTGCTGGTCTATCGACAGACTTTGAAGCAACTGGAAGTCATGGATGTGATTGGACCTACACTTTCAACACAACAATTGTGCTGTTTCCATACATGGCTATAATTATAGTGTGGACAGGAGACTGATAAAGTGTTAGTTCAATAATCTATGTGAAATGCAGTGACAATACCATGGGGGTGTTGGTAGTAGAGCTGGAGACATCCAGACAGCATGAGGATATGGGTGAAATTCATTAAATTTATTGATAGGATAGGTATGAGGCTAGAAGGATATGAAATGTGACACAGATGTGTATGACATAAAATGGATGGTACTATTATTTTAGAGATGAGAAACACCAAGAGAAAAAGCCAAGTTTTACACATCTAAATGTTTGTTCATTTTAAAAATTAATGCTGGGTTTAGGGGCATGAATCATGTAGTTGGTTTGGGTGTACACTTAGCATTCCTGTGGTAGTTGACAAAAGGAGTGTTAAAAAGGCGATTGGGATCATGAATCTGAAATTTAGAAGAGAAGTCTAGGTTTAAAGATTCAAGGATGGGCAAGGATCAGATCCCCAGGTAAAGAACCACAACTGTTGGTAGTGTGCAAGGGAGAATGACCCTGCTTGGAGAAAGAGTACAACTTGATAGGAGGAAAATAATACGACAACTTTCAGGGGAGAAAGGAAGTGGTTGTTTCAAACATAAAGAAGGGTGTAGAGGGCCAAATGTGTTGGGAGAGCAACTGAGGAAAAAGACAGTTGGATTTTGTTAACAAGGAATCTGATGCCATCAGATTCAATCCAGGTATCTGATGGGATAGGAGCAAAATGGCATAAGGGTTGAAGTGAAATAAGAACAGACAGAGGTTTGTTTATCTGTCCAGGGTAGTGATCAGAGGTAGAAGAAAGAGTAATAAAGGGTGGTGTTCTAGATAGCTTTATGTTGCTATTAGGATGTGCTACTAGGAAGTATAAATGAGCTGAACACAAAAGCCCACAAGTTTATTTTGGCTTACAATTTTGGAGCTCCTACTTCCAGACCACGGGAGACTCAGTGCACCTGGTTGGGGAAGCAGGATGTCAATGGTAGAGAGCACATCCGGTGGAAAAACTGCTAAAATCCTGGTAACGAACAAAAAGATCTACTCAGGAGCAAGCTCCCAGTGATGTAAGCACATCTTACTAGACCCCACCTCCTAAAGGTCCACAGTATCTCACAATAATGTCACCCTGGAAACCAAGGTTTCAACTCATGAACCTTTGGGAGCCAGCCAGACCCAGACTTCCACGGAAGGAAATGATGTTCTGAGTGGAGAAGAGAAAGTCTGTGTTGAGGCAGAAGGTTTGGAACGCTTGGAGAAGAGACACAGAGGATGGAGGGCTTCATAAGCAAGAGGATTAGAGTTGACGTCTTACTCCAAATTTGATGAGAGTGAATTGAAAACATAGTAGAGAAAAAGTGACATTCCATGTTTTTATACTGACAATATCAGACTGTTTACAGAAGGCAGTCTGAAGGTGGGGGAGGGTTATAGAAAGATTAGCCAATGGAACCAATTAGGATTCCATTCATTCTATAGTCAGCCAATATTAAACATCTGTTATATGCCAGACATCTGTAGTCTAGTCTAGAGGAATTGTCATTTGGATTTGGAGAAGGGAAATGTGGTCTGTCTTGAGATGTGTTTTGGAGGTAGAGCTGATGCATTTCCCAAAGGATTAGGTGTGGGTATGCAAGGAAGAGATGAATTAAGGGTGGCTTGACGGTTTTGCCTTTTGCAATAAGAGGGTGGGACTGAGATTTTGGGAACCCTAGAGAGTCCTGTGGTGATATTTTATTTGTGCTGAAATGTGGTGATATTTTATTTGTATGTTAATAAATACAGTTTGCCTGGAGATCAGAGGACATAGATAGCCATCCATAAACAAAAGTCAGGCAGTGGTAGCACACACCCTTAATCCGATCACATGGCAGGTAAAGTCTCTGTGTGTTCAAGGACACACTAGGGAACAGCCAAGCGTGGTGACACAAGCCTTTAGTCCTGGTACCAACCATAGAGACCTGGAGGGCTGTACAGACAGGCAATGACAAGGATGTAAGGTGGCTGGACTAAGAGCCAATGAGAAGGCAGAACAGCAATGCAATAAAGGCGCAGGTTAGACAGGAAGAAGCTGGTTCTCTTGGAAAGCTACGGCAGCATGGTGAGCTAAGGTTAGCTGGTGGCTCTCGCTGTTTCTCTGATCTCTACAGCTTTGGCTCTGTGTTTCTTATTTAATAAGACTGTTTAGAAATTCGTCTACAAAATCCCAGAGAAGGAGAGCAGCAACAAGAGGGCTATTCTAGACTCCATGAAAGAATGGAAATTTCTCAATCATGTCCTCATTGAAATTTGCCAAGCTGGCCACCAGCTCAGCAACTGACCTGAAGATCTTTAAAATTCCAGTCAGTTTAAGCAAACCGGTATTCTATGAATTAATAGCTGGTTATAATGCCTCAGCAAGCTTTTATTTTGTTATCGATATTTTCTGCCATTTTCCCTGGTGTGTGTGTGTGTGTGTGTGTGTGTGTGTGTGTGTGTGTATGTGTGTGTGTGTGTGTGTTTAGGTATGAACATGCCATGGTGTGTGTTTGTGGAGGTGAGAGGACAACCTTGATTGCCAATCATTTTTTTATATTGTATGAAGTGGAATCTCTGTTGCTTACCACTGAGTAGATCCATGATTTTTAATTTCTTGGTAGGAGTACTGGAATTAGAGATGTGCTACTATGCCAGGATTTACATGGATTCTGGTGACATAAGAACAAATTCTTTACATTCCCAAGGCAAGAACTATATCCATTGACTATTTCCCCCAGCCCTGATATTTTCATTTTATAAGCAAGCTACTTTCTAAAGCACATTTAGCTAATTTTGTAAGTAGTTTTTTTTCCAGGTGCCAAATGACATTCATTATATTGGAAAGACAATAGCAAAAATTAGGGCTAAGGGTATAGCTCAGTAGTGGAGAACAGTTACCCTGTATGTGGAGGAACCTGGATTCTGGTTCCTGCATTGCAGAAATAAATAAATAAATAAGCAGAAATCATCTTTCATTGTAAAATCAGTCATTGCAAAAGGTTTTCCCAGGAGAGATAAAAACTATACCACCAATTATCTCCCCTAGCATGTATTCAGCTATTTTAAAATTAAATCTCAGGTCCCTCTTGTACGATCTTAGAAAGTTAAACACAAACTTGAAGAACTGTCTAGAGAAAAGCCTAGGGATTTTTGAGATTTAATTACTTCCTTTAAAAAGTAAACTTAGGTCAATTAAGGAGCTGTAATTTGTCTTCTATTATTAAATCAACCGAATCATGCAATAAAATATCAGTGGAGACTCTGGTACTTATTTGGACCACTTTTCTAGCTATTAACAGGGTCAAATATCCAAAAAGTCACATGTCTAAGAGGTAAGACAGGGAATAAGAGTCTCGACTCTGTTGTATTTCTTTCTCAGAATATCACATATCAAAAGTCTGGTGAAGGAAAGAAAAACAAAAAGTGCTTTATTTCGCTTTCCTGTGAAGATTTTTCTTTGCCCCCTTTATCCACTCTATCAGAAGATTCCATTGCTCAATTATTACAGTAATATCAGATCTAGCAAGTCAGTGAATATAGTAATTCTGGAAGACCAGACATGAACAGTATGAGCATTGGGTAGTGTTTGTTCCAAAGAGGTGTTGAACTGGACCACATCACTGTGTATTTACATATTTTGTACCTGACAAATAAAGATGTTTAACTTATATTATTAACATCTGCCTTACTGCAGTATAGAGACTTCTCCTACTGAGAAGGTGTTATCTGTAAGGATCTTACAACTTCTTTGAGCGTGTGGTTGATGGACAGATATCTACTACTGCTATTCTCTGGGCAAAAATCTTATATAATAGTACATTCCTTTCAAATAATTGGAGTCACTCCATGGATAGTATCTCAGTCCTCCTTTGGCTACATTGTTGGGGATAGATATCCCTAGTCTTACCTATTCAAATGGAAAAAAATGAAGAAATGATATAATTTATGTAACCCTCTCCCGCTTTTAGTGTGTAGTTTCCAAACCATCATTCTGATTGTCTTTATTGAGCCCAAGCTGTTGTGTAGACACGGGAGCCAGGATGGCTTTGCTCTCCCGTCTCCATTCTCTGGTACTTAGGTAAAAAGTGAGGTCCTTACTAGAGAAATCAGCAGGTCTGAACTGTATCTGGCTGGTTCTGTCACTCTGTGATCATGCTTAGCCTCATCTCTCTTGCTAACTGTAACTGTGTCCCCAGCTCCTGTCCTGCACAGGCTTTGACTTTCTGGGCATTCTGCCCACTAATGACTGGTTGTTCCCTCATTTCCTTCAGAATCCCAGCAGGGAATTCTAACCTGTGTGGCCCTACGTGTACCATAGATTTTTCTCTCTTGCATCCAAGTGTAGCTCTGAGCTTTATAAAGATACCTGTCTGACAAATATTCCAGTATGACATCTTAACAGAGTAATTCCTGCTACTTACAACACTTGGGGAATGTACTTTGTAGTTGTGAAGCTTGACACCGAGAGTCTCCTTGCTTAAGGTCACAGAGTGGGTTGTCTGGGAGCATGAATTCAGATCCACCTTCTGTTTACTGTGCTGCTCTGTGTGCATCATTCCATGCATCCTTCCATTGCAGCTTACTCATCCAAATGACTACCCACTGGTTACATCTCATTTACACATTATACTTTGCAACAAATAGATAAAGTATTTCTAGAACCTCACTATTTTCAGGATGTGCATTTAAAAACACTTTGCCTAGGGCTTAATGAATCTTTGTTCTGCTTCCTAGGGGTTTAGGTATAACTTGTCAATATACCTTGCTATGTATTTGAAAAGTTGGCTGAATGTTGTATGTGGGGCATGGAGTTCCTTTACACTGCAGCAGTGAGGATTCACTTGGCTCTTGTGGGTGTCCAGTGTTCTGGGAGAGGGAACTCCTACTCAACTCTTAATTCACCATCAATTCTTCCACCAAAGTCTGAAGAGCAAACTACAATGATTTCCTCAGTTCCTGAAGTATTGTTCCCAAAGATCACCCTTTGCTTACTGAGTGCTGGGGAAGCATTTTCCCTCAGGATCTGGGATGTATGTGGTGGTTTGGAAGGTCAAGGGGAGGAGAATAAAAGCTCAAGGGGAAGCTTCACCAGCTTGTTTCACCACTTTATTTGTCAATAGTCCTTTAAATGGCTAGCAGTCCACATCCATGAGAGCACTGTTTGTGGAGCACAACATGAGAGCTCCTTGCAGACCTAGAGTCAGGTCCTTTTCATCTACCTAGGTTGATGATACTCAGAGCAGGCACCTGGGACCTCAATTCATATCTCATATTTCATACGAAGAACTCACTCTTTTGTATAACGGATTTATTAAAAACACATTATTGATTGTCCTTCAAGCCCAGAAGTAGCTCTGCTGACATGTACAGGATACCCAGTGATTTATACTTCTTTGGGAAGTCTTCCCAGGCACCTGGCTGACAGCAGGTCTGTTGATAACAAAGGGGGAAGAAGCAGAAGAAGTAGACAGTGGGTGCTGCCTGGGAAGCAGTTCATCGTTTTTCCCAAGCTGACCTTTAACTGAGGAGTGCAGGGGACATTAATAATGGACACTGCAGCCTATTAGGGACAGCTCAGAGCCACACATGCAGAAGCATCGATGAGCTCTTTCACCACAACATGTGTCCTTCCCAACTCAGAGGTAGAATACTAATGCTTGTTATCATTCTAGCATCATTCTGTCTGATCCCTCAGGATTATCTTTGTGGTCTGCTCTGTTTCCTCCTCACATCTATTAGAAGCAAACGGCCAAGTGGATTAGTCAAAAGTAGTGTGGCCCCAGAGAGTAAGACCCACTGCTTGTTTGGTTTGTGCCCATGCACTTCAGAGTTTCTAAAAGAACCGCAGTGCCTCGTAGATTTCATGAATGTGCTGCGCTGGCTGCTTTCTCTTGGATCCAGTAACACATTTCATCCTAGCAGTCAGTTGTAAGCAAATGTTGAGTCTTCGGTTTGTGGGGTCAGGGCAATAGCAGTGCATTTGTTCAACTGGTGAATGGAAGGGTTGAAACTTAGCTTCGGTTGATGACAATTCAGTAGCCCTGTTATTTTTTTGTTTATTTGTTTTTAGTTACAAGGCATTGTTTGCACATGTATAATCAGATTATGGTAAAGCCGAAGAGGGAATGAAGCCATGTCTCTGGAATATGCAAGGACACAGTTTAGGATGCTTAGTATTTTCAAACTGCCTCAAACCTGGAGATTATTCTTTTTCTTTTCTCACATTCTCGCTGCCTCTGTTACCGACATTTACCAAAAGGTGGGTAAAAATCAGGACCCCAAAGGGAAGAGGTGGTTATTGCTTAAGCCTTCTGTTGTTAGCTCTGTCGCTAGCTGCTGTAGCAGAAGGTTGGAATTTTATTCTGTCCTTCAGTTTGGAGCTATTTTTGCTTCTCACAAATCTTTATCTTAGCTCTCTTATTGTCTCAGATACTGTAGAACTTCTCGCATTGGCTAAAAAGCAACCTCACTGAATCAGGCCATTTATTTTATATTTCACTGTTCTACATTGTAAAATAAAATGGCCATTTGTGCAGGGGGTGGTTTTAAAGAAGTGAGTAACACACACACACACACACACACACACACACACACACACACACACACTTCCTGGTTTTCATATAACAGCCTAGAAAAATGCCAAGGCAAGGCTCAAGAAATCCATCTCTAAACTTTGTAGGGCTTGAAGAAATCTCATTTCATCTAATTGTTTCTTTGGTTTGTTCCCTGTTGTAGGACACTGTGATGGATAAATGGGGGAGATAAGGAAGAGGAAAAAATAGATAATATCAACTGTTACCAAAACAGAGTAATAAAGTTCTTTTTATTGAGGAGTCATATTTGGAATGCTGGGGGTTTGGCCCAAATCCTGCAGCTCCTAAGTATATACTTGAGGAACACCCTCTCCATTGAGAGAGAAATGAAGTCCTCCACTCCAAAGGGCTTCTCTAGGTCCCCCACCTCTAGAGTTCGTCAGGCTCCACACACTACCTCCTGTTTCTCCACTTACAGAGGTGGTGGCTGCACTTTAGAATAGCTGAGGGTTGCCTATTCTGCTTCTTATAACTGGAACGATACAGTGGGCACTGCTTTCTATTGAAATCTTAGTTCAGCATGGTGCCTTTGAGATCCCCATGTTTCAGTTTTCCATTTCTCTTTGTATGGATGCAACAGAGTGCAGACACTTGAGTTGTTTCCAGTTTTGAAACACTGTGAGTGAAGATGCCGTGAGCATTCATGCATAGTTTGTATCAATTTGTGTTTCAATTTCTCTTGGGTAAGGATGGCCTTGAGTGAGATTGCTCGATCATAAAAACAGGTACACATTTGCCCTTATGAGGAGTGGCGAGTTTTCAAAACAGGTTGTACCATTTCACCGTTTCCCTGCCTACTCAATGATGGTCCCAGCTGTTGTGTATTCTAGCCAGTGATTTAATATTATTATCTTTTTAATATTAAAAAATACATGTAGAAGTAACTTGCTCTGGTTTTAATTACACGTATCAGGTGAATAATAACATTGCATTTTTCCTGTATTTACGTTGGGGGTGAGGTGTATACCCTGTTGTTTTAAATATTTGTTTGTATTATTATGGATTTTTGCCTTCCTTTTTTAGGGGGGTGATGATCAGAAGCAAGGTTTCACTATGTACTCAGATCTGTTTTCAAAATCCTGATCCACCTGCTTCAGTCTCTAACATGCCGTGGTGGCAGGTGTTTAACACCTTGCCTGGACTCTTGTCGACATTTCTCACACATTAGAGGTGGACTGACACTTGTATCACTGATAATTTTCTTCTAGTGTGTGTTGCACCTTTTCAGCTTCTTAAAGCTTAAATTTTGAAAAGAAGACTTTAAAATTATTGACAAACTCCCCTTCACACATACACACACACACACACACACACACACACACACACACACACACACACATTTACTTTTTGTGCTGTTTTGCATTCTGTCTAATTGTTTTTTGCATATCCCACATTTATGACACTATTGTCGTTGTTTTTGTCTAGGGCCTTTGGAGTTTTAACTTACATTTACCATCTTGAGTTAATTTTCATGGTTATTATGAAGTATGGGTCAAGTTTAATTTTTTTTCCATATAGATATCCACTTATTCTAGCACATTTGTCAAAAAGATGTTTCTCTCCCCATTGAATTGCATCTGGGTTGTTTCCAATTTATGGCTATTACAAATAAAGCTGCTATAAACATTGATGAATAAGTTTTTTGTGTGAACATAAGTTTTTCATTTCTCTGGGATAAATGCCCAGGAGTCCAATTACTGGGTCATATGGTAGTTGACTGTTTAGGTTTTTTTTTTTTATTTTTTAAATCAACTGCCAAACTCTTTTCCAGAAGGACTCTACCATTTTGTATTCCCACCAGTAATGTGCACATGATCCAGTTTTTCTACAACCTTGCTAGCATCCAGGGTTGTCAGTATATTTTATTTTAGCCCTTCAGATAGGTATGGTGTGAGCATCTTGCTGTGGGTTTAGTTTGCGTTTCCTTAGTAGCCAATGATGTTGAATATCGAGCATCCTTTCACGTGCCTATTTGCCAGCTGTTTATTCCCTCTGTGGACGTGTCTGTGCATGTCCTTGGTTTGCTTTACATACTCTGGGGGTGAGTGATTTGCACGCATGTCTCCTCAGTCTATAGCTCCTTTTTATTCTCCTATTAGAATCTTCTGTTGGGCCAATGTTCTTGGTGTTGGAGCCCAACTTACAATGTTCCTGTTATGGAACTTGCTTTTGGCTTCAAGTCTGAAAAGGACTTTGCCCAGCCTACACTTATCTCTATGTTTCAAAGAGTTTTTATAAATTTCTGTTTTATAGTTTATTACATTATCAATTTGAGTTAATTTTTATACCAAATCTGAGACTTTCATTGGAGTTCTCGTTTTATTTATTTATTTATTTATTTATTTATTTATTTATTTATTTATTTTTGCCTATATATCTAGCTGATGTAGCGTCATTTGTTGAAAGGCTGTATTTCTTTCATGGGTCCATTTACGCTTTACCAGAAACCAATGAGTTATATTGTGTTTATCTCTTTGGAGGTCCTTGTGGAGTTCTATTGGCCTATTTGTCTATATTATTTTCTTTCTTTTTTTTTTTTCTAAGACAGATTTGCTATGTAGTGCAGTCTTTCCTCAAATTCTCTATCTTCCTGTCTCAGCCTTCTGGTTGCTAGGACTACATGCATGTATGATGGTACATGATGATGTTAAGATATTTGCTTGTCTTTCTTCACTGTGTCATATAATGTGTGATGAAACCGAGAATATTGATTCATTCTACTTTATGGATCTTTTCCAAAATTCTTGAGCTCTTTGAATTCCTGTGCCATGAACGTTAGAAAAATTTTGTCTATGTATATCAAGTATTTGACTAGCATTTTTATAGAAATTGTGCTGTCTGTTTGTATTTTTTAACAATTGACATCATTACTAATTCACAAACAAAATATGTGTCTCCTTTATTTTTTTTATTTAGAACTTCTCTGATTCTTTCTTTAGTGTTTTATAGTTTCCAACAGGCAAATCCTGTATGTGTCTGGATGTATTTATATCTACATTGATTTTTTTAATCTTTAAGCAACTGTAAGATGATATGATTTACCTTACATGTTCACAAGTTCATTTCTAATGTATGTAGATATAATTGATTTCTGAATATTTTTCTTGTATCTTGAAAACTTGCTGAAATCAGTGATTAGATCTAGGCTTTTGTTATTATAGATTTGTGGGACTTTTCTAAACTGGTAGATGCGTTGTTTTCTTCTAAGGACAAAATTATTTCTTTCTTTCTTACTTGTTTGCCTTTTGTCTGCTTTTGTTGCCTAATTGCAGATTTGAACTTCTGATACCATAATGAGTATCAGGGGTGAGATCAGTTGTACTTACCTTGTTCTTGACTTTAGGGTAAAAAATAATGGTGTGCCGGGCAGTGGTGGCGCACGCCTTTAATCCCAGCATTCGGGAGGCAGAGGCAGGCGGATCGCTGTGAGTTCAAGGCCAGCCTGGTCTCCAAAGCGAGTTCCAGGAAAGGCGCAAAGCTACACAGAGAAACCCTGTCTCGAAAAAACCAAAAAAAAAAAAAAAATTATGGTGTTTCACTTTTAAATCCATTAAATAAAAGTGTTACCTTCAGAGCTTTTAGATTTTTATAGATTATTATTATTATTATTATTTGCACAGGCTTGAACACTGTAGTCCATATTAGTTTATAACTATGAACTAGATAGGTCTCAAACATCACTCTGTCTCAGCATCTCAAGTGCTGGGATTATGAGCATGAGTCACTATGCCTGGTTATGGTGAATGATTTAATAACATCCTCTGCCCTTTACATATTTGGACACCTGTGTTCTTTTCCATAAAAGAAAAAAAAATTGTAGAAGACACGCAAGCTTATGATAGAGAAGGATTTATACCTTTTTTTCTCAGGCTCTTCATTCAGGGATTATATTTCCTTTAATTACAATTTGATTCATTTAATTTTTATTTTAAAATTACCAAAGTGATGCTCAGATGAGTTGGTAGGTAAAAGAAATTATTTGTCAGTGTAATTAATGTTTATATAATTCTCTCTGAAAGAGAGAGGTAGAAGGAAAATTCTAGAAATCCACAGAGGAAATGGAAGGGCACTGGAAAAGAGCAGATGTAGAGAAGTAAGCCAAACAGAATCTCAACTTTGTGGTTTCCTGACACAGGGAGGGAATTCAGATTTCTCTTACAAACAGTAATCCAGTTGATAGTCAAGTGTTCCTATGCTCAGCACAAATCCACAGCCCCCACAAGCTTCAAATATAGTTACTGGTTTTGATGAAACTGTTGTTCCTCTGAAGGATGGGTTAGCAGTAGAGAAAACTGCCATTTTGTTCCCTGATATGACACAAAGGGCAGCATAGTGCCCTTTAGAGAAAGTATTTATTGGTAACAATCTGAACTACCCCAAAAGCCTGAGACCAGTGTTTGGGGAGCCTCAATTTTGTCTTCCATGAGGCTCAGAGAGGCAACTACGGAAGGTGGAGGGCTGAAGAATGTTTGTCTTCTAAGGGAATAGGGAGCAGGAGACAGGACTTGGGTTGAGAAGAGCATTACAGAGAGGGAGAGCCATGCCGTTATGGCTGGGACCAGATCTCATCAATGGAGTAGTCATGAAAATTGACAGGTCTGAGCCTGAAACCAGAGGCTGGAGTATCTTCTGGAGCCACTTATCTGCCATTCACTAGTATGGAGTCCAAGAACTTTGAGCAGCATTCCTCCAGCCAGGTGACTGATACTAAGGAAACCTTGAAAGTATGGAGATGGGTCCTCTATACATTTTCATCTCTGTGCTATGGTTGCTTTCCATACACCCACTGCTCTTGGGAGACATCAGCTAAAAAGGCCAACCTGGTGTGTGGGGGGGGCATACAACTGAGGGTTCTCAGAAGGGTGAAAGAATCTGCCCAGCCCGCAGATTGCAAAGTTAACTGTGGCCAGTAGAGGCCTCTGGTACACAAAAAAGGAAACTACCTTGGTGAAGACAGTTCTGGTAGACATCACACACTTATCCAATAAAGACTCAGTAACAGCATGGACCAAAGATGAGAGACCACAAATCCAACTGGGTTGCCTCTCTTCCATGTATATGATGACTGATATGCTTCAATTTGTAAAGACTCTTCTATCACCTCACCCATTATCCCCTCTTATTTTCCTCACACTCCAACCTAATTCCTCCTTTCCAGATCTGTCTCTTACATTCATGTCATCTTTGTTCGCATGTTTTTGGTGTTCCACTGCATTTAATTAGGATTGCTTGTATGAACATGGTGGGGAAGGTGTTTAGTAGAGCAAGGGCAACTTACCAATGTCTAGACCACAGAGAAATATGACTTTCTGTTTCCTGACAACCGTTAACTGCTTATAGCTTCCCAGGAAGGGTTTGAGCCATAAGAGTTCCCCACCCACAAACCATGAACATATCTTGCACCTGTATCCACCACTGTTGTGTGATCATGAGCACAGTTGACATCTCATGTCAAGAAGACAGTATTTCACACTATCTATGACCTGTTTAAGGATGAACACTCAATAGTCCCTTGGTAATCACTTTTACTATTTATGAGTCTCTGCATTAATTGTTGTTCATTGCAAATAGAAGTTTCTATAACCAAGACAGCAGTACTAATATTTCCCCTAAATAAATTTAACTTCATAGCATGATTTACAGTGGAATCATTTTGTTCTTTGATAATTTTATACATATATGAACTGTATTATGATTATATTCACCCCCATCTTCTCATTCAACTCTCTCTCAGTTTCCTGAACATATACTACTCCTTATTTCATGTTCTCTTTTCTTAATATTTTTGTATTTGCTGCATCTAATTAGTGCTGCCTTGTGTACACAAGTATGGGGTCATCTACTGATATGTGGGCAAAATACCAGAACTATACTTATAGGGAAAAATTATTGTCTTTCTTGAAGCTTCTATCAACTGCCAATAGCTTCTCATGAACTCCTCCATTATCCATCCATTTTACTGTCTTGATTTTGTGCAGGTAATCATAGATACAATGGATTCATGTCTGCAATAACCATGTCATATCTAGAAGACAGCGTTCCTCCCCAGCCTCCAACTCTCGAGTTCTTTTCACTTTCTCTTCCATAGTGTTTCCAAAGCCCTGACAGGGGTGAGTAGAAGGAGAGACGTGATGAATATTGTCTAATTTGGGGTTAAACATTGCCAGTCAATTATTCTCAGCACTTTGACCAGTAATGAGGCTCTGCATTAACTGATATCCACTGCAAAAAAGAGGCTTCTCAGACCAGATTGAGAGAAGCCTTGGCCTATGAGTATATGCATAAGTATTTAAGAGGAAGTCTGACAACATGGCCATTTTACAAAACAACAGTAGGTTACCCCAGGGGCCCACCCATGGCCTTATTACCTATGGGCATTTGACCAGGTTTACGATATCAGCCATGTCCTTTTTGTGGAGAAGTCATCAAACTCAACCAGAAAGTGGTTGGTTACCCATAACAGTCATGGCGCTATTGCACTAATTGACATGTTGTGCCTGACAGGCAGATATAGCATGTAGGGTCTATCACTGGGTAATATCATTGATGCCTTTCTTCACTAGTAGCCTGCATAGCACCTTTTAGCACTGTGGAAACTAGTCATCAGGAAGTCTTTTTCTTTTTTCTTTTTGTCAGTTTGAGATTGATTTCCCCGTGTCTGCAGCCAAAGTATGTAGGGTCTTCAGCAAGAGTGTCTTGCTGTAGTGGGTAGCTGTTCTGTCTATGACCTTAAAGCACAGCCCCTAGAGATGTAACAGGTAACTGCCCCAAGTACCTGCCCCTGGGGTGTGGCTTGGGGCTACCCTTAAGATCTGAGATGATGTAGGCTGGCTCCCTTTGCTCCCTCATGGAAATTGTGTACTGGGACAGTCTCAGGCAGAATAGCGTGGGACCATGCCTCACCTTTTCTACGACCCTGCGACAATTCCTCTGTTCTGTTTTGCGAGTTTGCCTTTCTTAATAAATCCCTTTGACCCTTAAGCAGATCCCGTGGATTTCTTGCATTACCTTACTATGTAGTTATTATGGGTAACTAAGGACGATGGTAATGGCCTGTGTTGTTTTGGAGACCACCAGGGCCTTCCTGACTAATAACACATAGAGAGACATCCCATTCCTTGCACTGCAATTTTCATTTCATAATCAGTGTCTTCTGGGAACAACATTGTCCAACCATGTGGGGTTTCTGTGGTATTTGAACTCCTTTTTAAAATACGCATTTTGAGATTGGCTTGCTAACCAATGGATTTCAATATGGCTTTTATTTCCCATACATCTTATTTTTGGTTATCCCAGTTCCTGCCTCCACATCCTCTCCTGGCTTCCCCATACCTATCACCAGTTAAACCTTTAACCCCTAGGATGCTCTCCTTCTTTTGTATCATGCATATTCTACTTTCCTTTCCAATTGCATTTTTAGCTTACTTGTGAGAGAGGAAGTTTCCTTGTGGCCTCTTCAAACACCCTTCCTTTGGTGCCTAATTTCCTTCACCATTCCATTCCTTGCTTAAGCCTTTCTGCTCCTAGTATTCCACAGCTCTGCCTTCTTTTCCACCTGCACTTTCCTATCTCCCTCCTTTAGTGCATCCTCCTCCCATGGACCCCTTTCCAGTTTAATGATTTCCACCCATGCTCCAAGTTTAACACGCAAAACAAAAGACTTAAAGCTGAGATCCACTTAGAGATAACATACATTTGTCTTTCTGGGTCTGAGTATAGTTTTTTCTAGTTTCTGCTCTTTTATTTCATTTTTCTTACAGCTGAATAAAATTCCTTTGTATATGTGTACCACAGTAGTTTTGCTGTTTTCTGTTCTGTGATCACTAATGATATACCAGGGGGTTGTAATTGATTTTGAGTTCATGTCTCTATGTTGTATAGTTTGATGCTGTTGCTGTTATATTACTTTATTTCCTCCTTGCAATGCGGTTCTGGGGATTGGCCCATCAAGAGCAAGCTACTCAGTATGATCGTCCCTCAAAACAAGGAGAGGAATCCAGACCAACAGTTGCACAAATCACAGCACAGAAACACAGGGAAACATGAGGAAGCGAGCCAACGTGACTCCCCCAAAGAGTCCTAATTACTTAACTACTGATCTAAAGGATACTGAAGTAGGTAAAATACTAGCTGAAAATGTCAAGAGATTTATGGGGGAAAAGTGGTCAATGGCCTAATTGAGGTTACAAATAAATACAAATGTAACCTAGGTACTAATGTATAAAGTCAGCAAAATGCAGAACAAGTCAGCAAAATGGTTGAGAAAATCAGCAATGTGGATGAAAATAATGGACAAGAGGCAAGTACCCATCTAATTCCACTAAGAAATGCACACACACAAACACACACACACACACACACACACACACACACACATGCATCACACATACACACACAGGCACACACAATACACACATATGCACATGGCCCATGCACATATATATCTATAATACAAAGCAACTTTGTGTGAGGATTTTGAAACTTTTCTTAGAACTGCCAAGATAAGTTAGTATTCAGGTAGAGACAAGGAATCAAGTGGCAGTTCTTACTACTGTGCAAAGGAGGTCCCCATTGTGTCTTGAGACATCAAGGATGATTCCTTTACTGCTACTAGATGGACAGTGGAGTCCGAGTGGTGACTGCTTTTGAAAAAATATGTGAGTTTGGGGGCTGGATAAATGAGGGATTGAGGAACCAAAAGTTCTTACAGGGAGCTGGGCTTAGTCAGCACTCTCTTTGTAGGAAGAACAAAATGGTTTTTAGGGGCTCTAGGTATAGGCCCTAAGGAATCCCAGTAGAGTCAAATTCATGCAGTACAAACTAAACACTTTGGGGGGGTGTGTAAAAATAAAGAATGATGGCCAGACACCTATGATTTTCTAGGAGAGTTATGATTGAAATCGTCCGACTCATTGTTCAGTCACATCTTACTTTTAATGTGAAAACAAGAATACAGTACTATAACATTTAAGTTTTAATAGAATTTTGGCCTTGAGCAGTACCTCAGAAACTGTCAAGTTGAGCTTTTTCCTATTAATTTAATGTCTTATTTGAATTTATTTCTTCTTTTTTGAAGAGAGGATTGCTGGTCATCAGAATCCTACTTGGCATCATCTTGCACCTTGGAGGACATGGTGTGCTGCATGCGTTTACTCCCTTTTGGCCAAAGCAACAAAGCAGCTCCCTCACTTGCAGTGGCCATCTGCTAGCCAATGGAGCATCTGTATCTCTTCGAGTTATAGCCCTTATTTCCATGGATCTAGCAAAAAAAAAAAAAAAGAAAAAAAACTTCATAATTGATTTCAAACACTTACAGGATTTGTGTCTGTGTGAGGGGGAACAGTAGGCCATTCCTATTTTTAAAGGGCTTGGTAGAAGCTGGACTTCCCCTTAAACTAAAAAATGGAAAAAAAAAGTTTCCCAACAGCCCTCACTGTTAGTCAGTTCTTGCCCTGGCTTAGTTTATACAGTGCCCAGAAAGTGAACTATACATCACAATGCTCAATTTCCTCTCTAGAACAAACTGTAGTCGCTTTATTTGTAGTTAGGCAAAGTCTAGGAGAGCACGCCGAGCCATTTAAAAGTCATTCTGCACCCCTGTAACTATGGACGGTTAGTTTTTGTTGCCTAGTTTTGTTTTCTTAATTCCCCAGAGGTACATCTTACTTTGGTTATATTCTTGGTTTGATGCTAAACACTGAATACCCTTTTAGTTTGTATATATCTGAAATTCTCTTGTTTGTGCAATTTCAACATAGTAGTTGGAAGTATATGAAAGAGACTAATTTAAGAAAGTGTCAAGTAATAAGGAAATATTATATAACAGTGTAAATTGTTATGCTTTAAAAAAAAAGAATCCTCTGCATTTGTCTGACACTAGCCAACTCCTTCCATTCTTATGCCTAGCCACCACCACTGCCAAAGAGTGATGCACACTTAGGGCCACTATTATACAGAAGATATTGCAAAACTAAATGCGTCTCCATGGAATAAGTTTCCACCAGAACATGAGAGTCGGAGCAGTAAAGTAAGGGGTGGGGGCAGTTACTGTTTTACTTCTCCTGACGTTTTCACTTAAAAAAAAAAAAAAACTAGTAGGGACAGCACTTGACAGTACTGTCTACAAAATAACTCATTTTTTTTTTTTTTGGTTTTTCGAGACAGGGTTTCTCTGTGTAGCTTTGCGCCTTTCCTGGAACTCGCTTTGGAGACCAGGCTGGCCTTGAACTCACAGAGATCCGCCTGCCTCTGCCTCCCGAGTGCTGGGATTAAAGGCGTGCGCCACCACCGCCCGGCTAAAATAACTCATTTTAATAGTCAAGTTAGACAGCTGACTTCCTCCATTCACAAGATAACAATCCAGCTTATTTCCAGTCTTGAAAGAACCTTGCTGTTGCTTAAGGTGAATCAGACTTTCAGTTTACGCGACAGTTTAGAATAACTTTGTTTACTTAGAGTTACTCAAACATATAGAAACCACCCTTATCTTAAGTTGTTATGGTGATCAACTAAATTAGTTTGCTGCTTAAGCATAAGAAAGTGAAGGGCATTGAAAGACATTAGAAATGGGGGCCTATTACTTGTAACTTGTTCAGGTCTGTTCAAACAACCTAAAAGAGCCAACAACCCGCCACTGGTGCTCATTTCTTAGGAGTGATTTGGATACTGAGTGCAACTTCAACACAGAGTTCACTTTTACTTGGCCCCCATCCCCATGATTCTTTAAGGGTTAGCCTTGTTCTTCAAGCTACTATACTTTGGGAAATCTAAAAGCAACTTTTTACACAAAGCTTTGATATGTCCTTAATTGGTCCCAAATAGTAACTGAATAGTATTTGCCATCATCTCTCTTAATGAACACAAAGTATGTGGCAGCAAAGAGAAAGATGGGAACTGCTGTGGGATGTTCTGTATGGCAAATGTGTTGCTAATAAAGCACTGATTGGCCAGTGGCTAGGCAGGAAGTAGGTGGGACTAACAGAGAGAATTAAAAGAGCAGGAAGGCAGAAGGAGTCACTGCCTGCCAGCCTGCCAGCCAGCAACCGCCAGGACAAGCAGCATGTAAAGATGCCGGTAAGCCACAAGCCATGTGGCAAGATATAGATTTATGGAAATGGATAACTTAAGATATAGGGACAGTTAGCAAGAAGCCTGCCACGGCCATACAGTTTATAAGCAATAGAAGTCTCTGTGTTTCCTTGGTTGGGTCTGAGCGGCTGTGGGACTGGCAGGTGAAAGAGATTTATCCTGACTGTGGGCCAGGCAGGAAAACTCTAGCCACAGGGAACACTTGACATTTATTGCATCTAGGATACTATAGTTATCTCTAGACTGTTCCACTTCCTTTGGGCACCAGACACCTTCAGTGACCACTACTTTGTTGTGTAAATGTGGGCTAGGTCACCATTGAATTGGAAAAGGGCAAATGCACTTGCACGAGATTTTGAAATTTCATATTATAAAAGTTACCAATATGAAGAAAAATAGAGTGAAGCACATGCTTCCAACCTTGCTTTAATAATCTCTTCATACCTGGCCAACTCCCATGTTGGGAGTCTTCTACTTCCCCTATTTATTTTGCTGAATGTTTTAAAGGAAATCCAGACACCACCTCGTTTTGTCTGTGAGTTCTTCAGTCGCTTGCATGGGTGTTTTAATTGCTAGTTATTTGTTTTGAGGACTTCTTTTAGTGTCTTTGTCTCCATTACAGCTTATCTTGCTAGAGGCCTACTCTATTATTAGCCAGCTCCATCTAAAGCTTACTATTTTTTCTATGAATCGTAAGGTCATCAAGTTTGCTCAAGTTTGGTCAGAAGTATAGTTTTCAAGAGGACAAGATCTCCAGGCTTCTCTGCAGTATGCTCACTATTCTTGTTTTTCAGCTAACTGGCACGGTGGCTGCTCACATTGAGATGTAACTTTTGCCCAGTAAATAAAGGCTTTTATTAGCAGTGAGGACACACACACACACACACACACACACACACACACACACACACAGGCAGAGAGAAAATGACTCTTTGTCAAGCAGAGGTAGGATGTTGGGAATCAGAAACCCAGTTTCTCCTTGAGGACTGGGGTTTTTGAAAAGTATTTGAAGGGTCTTCCTCCCCCAATTTAAGGTTGATCAGTTTGAAGAAAGACAGGGTGGCTGATTGGTCTGTAACTGCTGTATAAACATGTCCTGATCTGGCTTTGAACTTGCTGAGCCAATTTATCAACATCAGCAAGGGCCTACTGGCAGGAGAAAAAGCCTACAAGGTTTCTGTTTAAGTTGCTATGCTTTTGTCTTAGATCAGAAGCATGAAGAAGAAGCCAACCATCTTGGAAGTTTGCCATCTCTATTACCTAGTCAGGTCCTCTCTCACTATCAAAACATCTGTCTAACTACTAACCCTCAATCTTCCTCTCAGGATTTGCTCTAACTTTTGCTAGGGTTCTGGGGTGGCAACCACTCTAGCTTTTTTTTTTAGCTGTCAAAAGGGACAGTGAGGGAGGGCCAGCAGTAAAAATGCCACAGAAGAGGGTTGATCTAAGGGGGTCAGTGAAACGTATCTGATGGCAAATACCCAGAACATAAGACAGTGAGTGGGTGACAGTATGTATCCTTGGAGCATAATTCTTAAATGAGGAAGTATCTATAATATGTAAAAAGTGAGACTGTTAGTATTATTACACTTTTGAGACTGTGATTAAGAAAATAGTTGGTATACAAAAGGATTATTTCATAGCATTTCCCCCTTTTTGTCTAATTAAGAAGGAAGGTTTTAACTTTAACATAGTAAGATTATATACAACAAATCAGTTATTAAGTAAGAATTACAGTTACACTATCCAGTCCATTTGTATTTGACAAAATTAGAGAATATAATCCTTTTGTACACTGTGAAAATTTCTCATTAGAATTGGCTTAATAAAAAGCTGACTGGCTGGTAGCCAGGCAGGAAGGGTAGGTAGGACAACCAAACTAAGGACACTGGGAGGGTAGAGTCCAAGGAGTTGCCAGGAGATGCAGAGGGAATGCATGGACAAGACATGATGGAGGACAGGTAAAGCCAAGAGCCATGTGGAAATACATAGATTAATAGAAACTGGTTAATTTAAGTTGTAAGAGTTAGTTAGTAATAAGATCAAGCTATTGGCTGAGCATTTTTAATTAATATTTAAAAAAGGAAAATAGTTGGATAGTTTGTCTTATTAGAGGAAGAGAACAGACAAAAAACAAAACAAACAAACATCCAAAGAACCCTTGGCAGGCTTATTAGCAAAACTGGTGATTTCTTTGCCTCTGTTATTGGTGGATGTACACCATGGAGAAGGCCATTGCTTTGGTTCAAGAGCTTAAGTTTATGACACACAAACAACAGAAATGGGCTGGGAAGTTTGTATGTATGTGTGTATATATACAAATTTGTGCACACATATGGAGAAGTTACATAATTCTATCTTAATTAAAAACTTCTTACAATAAAAACTAAAAAGAACAAAAATTTGGGTTCTAAAAAAAAGAGAGCAGCATTAACAAAGTTAACAGAATGAGCAGAGGAAATGGAAAACAAAGGAAGCAATTGTCCTGAAGAAATGCATATAAATACAAGGAGATAGATTCTCCAGTGTTGAGAATGAACACCCTAGTCAGTAGGAGATGAGCATCTTCCTGTTTGTGACACTGCTCATCTCATCATGGCTGGGAAGCAAACAAAGAAAATGGTCCAGTAGACAAAACACTCTTTTAAGGACATGTCTCCCATGACCCACTTCTTTTATTAGGCTTCAGCTCTTAAATAATCCTGCCTTCGAATATCCCATTAATCTCTAAACCCATCAGTGGAGTGAGCCATTGATGAGGTCGGAGCATATGTGATCCAATCATGTCTCAAAGGCCCCACTCTAAACACTGGTGGAGGACCAAGACCACAGCACGTGAGATTCCAGGGCTATTATGATCAAAACTATAACATGTAACCAATACTGTAGCCAAGATATAGAACTTCTCAGTTCAGTATGTTTTTGTTCAGGAACAGTATGTTTTTGTTCCAGTATAGTCTCGCCTTCACCTAAACACAATGCTTGGCTACCACTAATCTCCATCATGAAAATGCCCTCATTCAAGAAGGCTGTGCAAACAAATAAATAACTGCAAACTCCAGAGATGTCCTTCTTTCATGCAATGGAACACCTTCAGAGCCATTCAGGTTGTGTGTTTCAGTTGACTGTAGAATTCTGTTGCATGATTGTAACATAGAGACCTGTCCGTTTATTGTTAGAAGGCATTTGGGTTTGTACTAATTTTTGCCTATAAATGATGTTACTTTTTACTTAAACTGTCTTTTCCTAATTATATGAACTTCCGCAGTGCATCTGTGCCATCTAGCCTTCACCCCATGTGCAATGAGTTATTACTAAAAGGATAAAGAATAGATAACTAATTTCCACAGATCAAGATGATGAGTAGCTTTTAGCTGAATAAAATGCACACATTTCATTTGTGTGTGTGTGTGTGTGTGTGTGTGTGTGTGTGGAACACAAAGAACTGTAAGAAAATAAACAGGTAGAAATCATTAGGAAAAGATTAGGAGAGATACCAAGGTTCCAGAAGGCTCAGAATGTTCTTAAAAGAATCCTACAAGGCAGCCATTTCTTAGCTAGTGCAAGAGGCAATCCCTCAGCACCTTGTTCTTTGCTGGGGTTTTTCTTCTGTACATGTTCCTCCTTCGTGAACAGCCCTCTCTCAGCACACTGGACAGAAAAGTACAAGCCCAGTACAGCGCTAGGTGTGAGCACTGTGTGGGCTCAAGTACTTCAGCGTGTTTCAGTAGTTACTCCGCTTTTCTAGGGGAATTTACTTTGGATGAGACCCATCTCAAGCCTGTCCAACATAGTAATCCTGAGGCCATTATTCATCATTATAGTGTATCTCTTCCAAGTCACTCATTCATTCTATTTGCTTATGTTCTTTTCACTACTAGGAAAAGTTGTACTCTGTCTCTCCTCCGTTTCAAAGCAGCTACATCTTTTTCTTCTCAAAAAAAGTTTTCTCTAAAGATTCAGTTGTTTTCTTCATATTTCAGTGTATTTTGCTTTTGCTTGTATTCTGTATTTCTCTGTATTCATCTTGTCTCTTCAATGAAAAGTCATGTTCTGTCATCTTCATAACTGGTGTGCTATAAAACCCATTCTGTACTGAGTCTTAGCCTATTCAGGGATGTGTCTTTTGTAACAGATTTAATGTGGGGATGAGGAAGAAATGCAGACTTATTTTCCTTCAGGCTTTCCTAACAACTATTATATCTAATAATTGTATTTATTTACCTATAGAATTTTCATAAAGAATAAAAGTGCCTTGGGTCTCTGTGACACCTTGGGAAGGTATGCGTCAGGTGGGTCCAACGAGAAGACTGGGGTTGTGTAGTAGACAGCTCTAACTGGCATGTGATCATGCATATGACTTCTGTCTCCTCATCAGCAAAATCAGGTTGATACAGAAGTCTCTGTAGCTGTGGTGACGTGGTGACGAAGGAAGATCATAGACCAAGATGTAGGGGCCACACCAATGTCCACTGCAGACCTGCCAGATAAGCCACCTCTGGGTTAGCATACAGAATTACAGGTCTGGTGATGCTGTTTAATTGCATGTTTTTAACCTTTCTGAAATGACATGTTCTATGCAAATAGGAGCATACATGGTGCTTGGTTACGTCAAAGAGAGTTTTGCCCAAGAGGATTGAGCTCTTTCTCATCTGTGAACATCTTGACTCAGACCTAGCTGATGGTGGAACAGCCTGCTATAGTGTGAGGGATGGTGTCAGATGGTAGGAAAATCTCTGTGCTGGTGAGGCATGTGCTTCTTGGTTGAGACAGAGGTTTAGAACACAGACTAGGCCAGGGTACTGGCTATGGGGGTAAAATTAAGTCTGGAGATTAGAGAGGGTATGTGGATGGGGAGGGTCAGGAAGACTCATACTGATGAGGTCTGGTACAAGATATGTAGGAATTGGCTGAGTTGAGAGGTTAAATTGAACTGTAGGACCTGTGGCAGGCACCGAGACCTGCAAGAACTGAAGTTTCTTTGAGAAATAGTAAATTATTTGCATATAGCATATGTACATCATCCTGCATATTTAAAACTATCTCTAGATTACATATGACACCCAATTCAATATAAATGTTATGCAGTTTCCATACTGTATTATGTAGGGAATAATGAGACTACAACAAGAACTGTACATGTTCATCAGTCAGCTCTTTAATAAGCAGAAAACTTTCCACAAACTAAGGAATTACACACCAGTGTAGATGTAAGAGGCACATAGAAATCCAATCGACAAGACCAGAAAAGAAACTCCCCACAGCATATCACAGCTAAAACACTAAATATATAGAACAAAGAAAGAGAATTGAAGGGTACATGAGAAAAAAACACAAGTCACCTATAGTGGAAAACCCATCAGAACAATTGTTAATTTTCTAATGAAAACTTTGAAAGCCTGAAGAGTCTGATTTATTAGCAATATTAAAGACCCTACAGTGAATATGGACTACTGTGTCCTGCAAAACCCGTCCTTCAAATCTGTTGAAGAAAAAAAAAGCTTGACTCAACATAAACAGTCACAAAAATTTATATCTAACAACCAAACCTTAAATACATATAGGAAGCAGTGTTTTTATCTGAAATGAGGAAAGAATGTAGCCAAGAGATTGGAAAAAGAAAATAAGGAAGATATAATTGTTGAAACAATAAGTATGACTAAGGAAACAACTATTAAAAATGATTACTACAATCAACATGTATCTTTTAATAATAACCAAATATTAGCAACCTTAATTTTCCAGTCAGGGTGACTGAAACAAATCCATCCCTCTGTTGTCTACAAGAAACTAGTCTTAGCTCTAAAGATAGACACTACCTTCAAGTGAAAGTGTGGGGAAAACATCCTGATCAAAATGGACCAGGAAGTAAGCAAGTGTCACTATCCTAATACTGGAACAAATAGTCTTCAAACTAAGACTAATCAGAAGAGATAAAGAAGGGCACTTCATTCTAATCAAGGGAACAGTTATCCAAGACAGCGCAACTATCTTAAACATATATGCACCAAACTGGAGATCCCAAATTCATGAAAAGCATACTACTAGAATTAATTAATTTATTAAATTAATTAATTAATTTAATTTCCACCAATAATAGTAGGTGATTTCAATTCGCCACTTTCTCCAATAGGTCATTTGAACAAAAAAAAAAATAAGCAGAGAAATATCAGAATTCAATGACTTGACAAATGGACTTAAGAGATATCTACAGAACATTCCACCCAAACACCCGAGAATACACATTATATTCTGAAGCATATGGAAACTTCTCTAAAATAGAACACATCTCGGGACACAAAACACATCTTGACAAATTTCTAAAAACTGAAATAACTCCAAGTATTGTAGTTTACAATCAAATTTAAAACCTGCAGCAAACAAATCTCCAGTAGGTACACAAACTTGCAGGGACTAAATGCCTCATTATTACTTATATGTAACTGGTTAAATTGATGAAGATAATGAGTGGAATTGGAGAAAGCCTGGCATAGAGTGGGTGACTCCCAAGTGTTCACCTGAATCTCTGCAGCTCTTCTTGGGATGTGGACCTGAAGCTCAGGTTTTTCAGGTTGTAGCTTCTTGTGATAGGATTGTGTGGAGCTTGAGTGGCTGTCTAAATTCCCTCAGAGGGTTATAGGCTGTAAGAATTTAAGAACCACCATACTATGTGGAAGAAAAAGGAGAAATAAGTAAGTTGGAAAAACATATGTGTGTGCATCCTAATATTATTTACTATGGGTCTTCATGGCTATTGTGGGCAACACTACGTATGTTGCCCATTCATTTAAACTTTCAGGCCTTTGTGCTGGGAATGCTTGGGGGAAACACTGATTTTATTGCTTGGGTGAAAATGAGAGCCTTTGATTGGATGGAACTGCCGCCTCCTTCCACTCTTGTTCTTGCTAACCTTATTATTAAGGTCTAGGACCCATTTCTATCTCCTGTTCCCTTTCATTCCCATGATAAGACAATGTCCAGCTTCTCCAGGAGCCTGCAAAGTAAGTGCACCTACCTACTGACTACCTTGACCCAGAGAAGTAGTCAAGAGCTAGAGCAAGGCAGAAAGCAGTACACTCATAGAGCTCATTAGAGTAACACCAGCACTTATATATTACTTAGGAGATCGCAGGTACTCTGCTCAGAACTTTTCATCAATTAATTTGTGTAGTATCCCCTCAAAAAAAAAAAAAAGAAAGACTGTAAGGGAGGTAGCTATTATTAGCTGTAATTTCCAGATGAGCAAACCCTGAGGCCCAGGGAGGAGGTGTACATGATCACAGAGCTAGGCAGTGACAAAGTGGGTCCCCAGGCTATGGTTATCTGATTCCCAATTCCGCATGCCTGTGTGTGGCAGATAAAGCTATCACCAGGTTCTGTACCTCCACGTATAATAGCTCCATGGCTCCCCAAACAAGCTGAGGTCTAGGAGAGAGATCCACACAGCTGTCAGCCCTATGATAAATTGTGGATGTAGGACTGGCTTAGGCTATCAGAGCCACATGCACTGGAAATCATATCTGAAAGTTGCTCAGCTTTACAGTTTACGAAGCATGTCTACCTCCTTTATTTTTTTCATGTCCGTAGCATCCCTTGGAGACAAATGATCCATTCCTCCTTCTACCGTCCAGCGCAACCGCTGAGCCTTTGTGCTGTTCTTTTTCTCTGCTCTCCAGCCTCTCCTTGTCCCTGCTGTGGCACAGCCAGGGCAATCCAGCTGGCCTCTGAAGCTGCCTGTCTCCTTCTGGTCACCACCAGGGCTCCATTCATCCCTCACACTGGGTGTGGAAGTTTCTCTGGTTTGTGAATGTTTGCTCTTGTTCTCATCTGTGTTTGTCTTCTTTCTCCCAGAGGAAAGGCAGGCACCAGAGGGCAGAGCAAATCTGTTTTTGCCTTCTCACTCTCCCATTCCTCAGTTCCCAGGGTAGAACACTACTGCAGCTCGGTGCTCACTAAATGCCAGTAAGGTAAACAATCAGCCAAAGGTATGGAAAGGTGCTGTTGCCTTGGATTGCTTGCTTTGTGAGAATAAAGATGATATCATCAGTAGCATCAAATATGGAGAATTTGCTTCATGGTGCTGTCCAAGGGCTCTGTTAATACATTCATTAACTCTTCCCAACAAGCCAAAGTCCCACTATTAGGAAGTTCAGTTTGCACTTGGGGAGACGTCTGCTTGTAGGGTGGCCAGTGTATAGAGGCCTAGCATCACTCCTCTAGAACAGCAGAAGGGGTTGAGTTGATGTTCTTGAAAGGACTGTGGTTGGGTACACAGGGTTACAGAGCTAGATATTAGAAACTGATTTAGAAGGCTTACACAACTAAAGCCATGTTTCTATTAGACTTACAGGTATGTTCCACTTATTTCCTTCTCTGTAGTCATTGAGAAAGGGCAGGGTCTGAAGAATGTCCTCTCTCCTAGAAAATGGGATCTGGGTATTGAGGATACAATATTAGGGGCATTTTATCATAATGGAGGATACCAGTGTTGGCTATTTATTATATTTGATCTTGGCAGATTAAGGACTTCTGGACATGAGCTGGGTCATTGATTGAGTGGAATCACTGTACCTACCCCTCAAGGTCATGATAAAGGTTAAGTGAGATGCTGGGTGTACAAGGCACCAAGTGACAAGAATGACTTGAGGGGCTTATTCAATAAGCATCAGCTATTACTAGAAACTGACATTATGTTAAAATCCTACTTAGTCCATAGGTTTGGAAAGGAGTTAGAAGCCTTGGGTTGGTGAATCCTTCTCTGTATATGAATTTCAGCTTTCCCCATGTCATGCTGTACTGAAAATGCTTATTTGGAGACAGCCCAGGAAGATAACAAAAATCTGGGAAGGCTTGTGTTTTGTACAATGCTGTGAGTAAGACATTTATAGCTATTGAGCCAAAATTCTCACTGTAATAGAAAAAAAACAGTTGCTTTTAAACTTCTGGTCCAATTTAGTAATTATGGCGAGTTAAAAATGTAGGCCATTTGAATTGGATTTGGAAGATAAAGTTCTGTCCTGTAGTGGGGATGACTCATAGACAAGGTAACCTGACATAGTGGAAACAGCAGCTGAGAAAGAGCCAGGAGACCCAAGTTTCTGGCCTAGATTTACTCAAATAAGCTGTAATAGCCTTTGGGCAAATCATTAAACATCTCGATTTTCTAGTCTGTAAAATAAGAGGACAATGTTTGTGAATGGATTGTCCAACTTACATAAGATTCTGGAAAGCAGGCCACTGGAAATGGAAAGTGTTATCTGTGGTCATTGGAGAATAAAGTGTTCCTGCCATGCCATATTCTTCCATTGTAGACAACCAGAACCCAAGAAAATACATCAGTGCTGGAATAATATAGGCATAAGCAGACACCTGGGGCTCTCACAATAATCTGGGCTCATTTCTGTGTCCTGTAAAAACATAACCCCACTAGTTTGAAGGGTCATCAGATCATGACTCTTAATATGCATATGATTTACTGGAGTCTCTTAGGGGAATTCTTAGGTGGCTGTATGCTATGGATGCCCAATGCGTGACTGTATGTTCTCTCACATCTTGAGAAATTGTTTATTGATTGGTAATCCCTTTAAGCTCAGTTCTGCAAATATAGATACTAATTTGGGCTCAATAGCTTGTTTATTTGTTTATTTTCTCTTTGCTTTCTTCCTTCCTCTTATTTCAGTTGGAATTGACTGTCTCTCCAAAAAGGTTATGGCTTGATAATGTCAGCCTTTGAACAGACATTTTCCTTTCTCAACACTGCCAGTCACCTGTAGCACTTGGTAATTTCAGCTGTGGCCTAGATGATTGTGTGATTACTTGGAAATATGCATTGATGTTGCAAGTATGGTTCCTGTGTACACCAGAAAAGTCTCTGGGAATTGTGAGAATTAAACTTTGAAGAAATCAAATCCAGTTTTCCCTCTGACTTGCATTAAAATGTCAGAGTTCTGTGTCTTCATTTTGTGATGGACTTTCAATTAGAAATGGTTCCTTCTGTTTTTAACTTTAAATTTTGTAGTTCATTTTTTTCCCCCTCACAAGTAGTTAATGATCTGTGAAGAAATACTGGAGCACATTAGAGGAGCCTCTCTACCAGGCAACTCTGTAGATTACCGTGATGTGTGAGGGGCAGGAAGGTTCTGGTTGGTGCTGCCTTGTCTACCACCGGAGTTGGGCATCTTTGAACAGAGCCTTTTCTGCCTTGTTCAGGTACTATTTTCTCATGTGTTCATGGCTTACATGAAGCCTATGCAGTTCCAGTTTTGCAGATAACTGAGGGGAAAAGGAAACCTTCTATGAGTCACAATCCCTTAATTTTAAATTTCTTATATAAATTAATTTTCTTAAAGTGGATTATATCTGTCTAAGTGAATAATGGCATCCATTTATTATTCTTATTTTTATTTAGTTTTTTTTCCCCTTTTCATTTCAGTTACAAATTCCTTTTTGGCTGGATTAGATTGAGAATCCTTGGGAGGCTCATTCAGCCCAGACAGATTTATACACTCTTCATTCTGGAAGGAAAAGAGGAAATATTTTTAAATAGAGCTGACGTGGACCATTAATTTGATTGAAGGCTTTCTGCATCAGGAATGATTGCAGCGTCTTCATTGCCATAATGGAGAGAGATTAGCATGGATTAGATTATCCCATGTACAAAGGTTGTACAAACTGATTGCTCTTATTTGTAGGCTGGGCCAATCCCTACAGTTACTGGCATGACTTCTTAAACAGTATAGTCATACTTCCTTTCATGTGGTTTACATGTGGCAGAGAGAAGAGAACATTTTCCTTGCTACTCAAACCATGTGTCTCCCAATGAGAACTTGGCACAGACTCAAAAACACAAGATGTGCATGGGTAATATTAAGGACATGGCACTGGTCACCTGTGCTGTCTGGGATGAGAGCACACATTGGCCAGAGGCAGCCCAGTTCCCGAAACAGATGTTCAGACAAGATGGCTAGAATGCTGTCGAAATGTGCTCTAGGATGATTATGAACACAAGTCTAAAAAGGGTAGCCAAGATATGGCTCTGAATTAGAGCCACTCGTGGGATTATTATTTAATTCCAATTTAGTATGCTCCTTGCCAAGTATGTGCCAGACCCTCTGAAACAGAATCTGGTTTTTGCCAGGAGTACTTAGCAACCATATTTTAAGTCAAAATCTCCCCCAAAGCAAAGAAGAATAAATTGCTTTCTGATGGAAGCAGGTTGTATTTTCAGCAGCCTCTCAACCCTCACCTTCTCTGGGAAGGGCTTTCTGTGGAGATGTGTCAGGGGCAGTCTTCAGGACCATGGAACCCACCTGGTCTTTCTCCAAATGTGTGTAGTGCAATTAGGTCATGTGTTTGCTAATTATTAGCTCTTACATGGTAGCCTTTGTCCTACCTCACTGATCTCTTCCATACTTCTCCCTCTTACATTTCTACTGGAGAGAAGTTAGTGTCTTTAGGTGTGCTCAGCATCTTTCTGCTCTAGGTCTTCTGCCTTACTCTGCTGAACAAATCCCTCTGTGCCCACTGCCTGGCTTCCTTTGTATCTTTGTTCTGATGCTGTCTTACACACAAGATATCCCTGGACTCTGAATTTTAAAAGCAGCACCCCACAGCACTTCCTATCCTCTTCATCCCATTTCCTTTTTATGCCATTCATTCATTGTTGCCTGAGAGATGATCGATTTCCCTAATTGTTTGTCCATTGTCTGTATTATCCCTCTAAAGTAGAGGGAGGCTTTGTCCCAGTGACTAGGGCAATGCCTGGAATGATGGACGCTTGATAGGTATCTGTTGTAACAATGAATTAATGAATGACTTGGATTTCCCGAGTAGTTCTTCACATGTATTATGTTTCTAGAAGACAGCATTAGAATTTCCCTTAGATTGTGACTCCCACATTGAAAGGATCTTGGAGATCAGAGGTTTGTAACTCTCCGTGAGCATATAGCAATGCCTCACGAAATGTAATGTGAAGGTGAATCAGCTGGGGATCTTGTTAAAATACTCACTCTGATTCAGTAGTCTGGGTTAGGGCCTGGGGTTCTGTATGTCTAACAGGCTCCCATGTGATACTGGTGTTGCTGGTTCAAGGATTATGCTCTGAGTAGTGAGGTTGTATGTGTCTATCAGTGGGACTCAAAGGGTTCTTGGCATCAAGGTCATTATTATGAGCATTGGGTATCATTGTTACAGGAAAAAAAAATGCTAGTTTCTATAAATTTCTTATTAATAAAATACTCATAAAAAGGCAATTTTTTTCCTGGGCATTTATTTGTTCAGCTTCAAATTGTTAACAATGCATTAATCATTCTTCAGTCATATGTAGTGATGTATGGAAATTATTACTGTGTTTGAAGTCATGGTAGGGAACATTCATCAGTTCTCAGAAGCATGTAAAATCTAAACAAAAGCAACAACTATTGTTTATGGATCATATTTAAAAAGGAGACTTTAGATATCAACTCCAAACATACCATAACCACGTTATAGTGGTGACCAAATCAACACATACATTTCCAAGTACCCTTATGAGATGGGTTTTTACTGCTACAGTTTGTGCCAACACACCAACCAACTATTAACATTTATGAGAGGTGTTATTCTCCCAGGTAATTATTTTGTTTAAAAAGCTCACAAAAAAAATGCACAGAAGCCAGATATTCCAAAACAAATAATTCTCCTCCAGCCACTGGCCCTGGTCTCTCACTAAAAACACTGACTAGAGATGAAACGGATATTTAGAAACCCTGAGGTCATCCCCCCATAGATGTCCTGTAGTCATTCACTGCTTTTCTAGTCTGAGACCAAAATGTCCTTGTAGGGGCATCGGTGCTGAAAAGCTGTTTTTAAGCAAAAAGCAAACAGCAGTACATCAAGAGCTGCCCAGCCTTTTGAGAGGCAGCTTACCCACAGCGCATTTTGTTTCCCTTAGCCCTGGAATCTTCTCAGTACTTTAGTTTCAAAAGTCATCCACTCAAAGAACAGAACACATCTGGAATAATAGATCTTTAATAGTAAATGGCAATATGAAACATACATGTAGTGCAAACCTTGGTCAAATACGGAATTCTTAGAGGACTTTCCCTAGCAGGGCATCATACCACATTGGAAATGCCAACGGCATGAATAATATTAACGGTGGTTGACATTAATGGACTGTTAAATATATGCTAATCAGTGTGCTTAGCACCTTCTAGCTACTTTCTTATACAGTATTTACAAATCTCATTAGAGGTAGGTATTTGTAAATTATAGTTTTACAGATAAACTGATGCATGGTTGTGGGATTTATATAGTTCAGACTGGCAAAGCTGCTGTGGGTTGGAACTGGGACTCACCTTCAGAGAGCCTGATCCCAAAGCTCATGCAGCACTGTATATTATGCTGTACTTAGAGCTACAGAAGTTCAAGGATTGGTGACCATGAGCTGTGTCTGTAGGATACTAAGTTTTAAACTGTCTTGCTCTATTTTATCCTCAATGATGGAGAAAACAGATGATCACATTCTAGCATCAATCTGAGTCTCCTAAATTCTTTTTCAGGAAAACACTAAACATTCTTGTGAAGGAAATCATAATGTTTAGTTAATTTCTTATTGCTGCAACAGAATGCCTGGTAGGACAATCTGCAAGGAATGCTTCGTGTTGGCTCAGAGCCTCAGAGAGATTGCAATCCATTACGGTATGGAGGTACTGTAGTCACATTTTCCAGGAAGACACTAACAATCGTCTTTGTAACCGTAAATAGGACACCACCAGCAGGCAAAAGTAATTATTCATCCACATCCATCTTGAAGGACCAATGAGTTTTGGGGGCCTATTTATGAGAACACAGGTAAGCAGTTACTTATAGAACTATTTAGGGGCCACAGGAAACAGTATCACCCCTAAAAGTTCTACCTCAGTGTAGACAGTGATTTCCCCTAAGTTGCATAGATGGAGTCCCCCATAGATGGTCTCCACATCATATGTGTTCTAGCACCTCTGACATTCGTACATCTAGGGCAGAATTTTATTAACCTTGGAGGTGAGACTCCAGGAGGTGAGTGAGTGGCTGGACTCTCAGGTGAGAATAAAATGGCCTGTCCCATCTTCTATGAGTGAACAACTGGTCTTGTTGAGGGCTCTCGCTGGTAACATACCTGCTCTGATGAAGATGGTAATCACTGTTCTGCTCAGAGAAAAGTGTTCCACAGCAGGGAAGGGGTGGTGAGGGATGTGGCCAGTCCCTGGGTTGTGGTCAGGACTCTGGGCAGAGCTGTTCATGTGTTGTCAACTGATCAAGGAAGCAGAGAGAGCTAGACCAGATCTATGAGTAGGTATAAAATTTAAACATCCGCCCCTAGTGACTTATATCTGTCAACCTTGCCTCACTGGCCTCCACAGCCTTCAAAATAGTGCTGCAATCCTGAGCCGAGGTTCAGGTGTTCAAGATAGGAGCTGCAGGCAACGTTTCCAACTCAGATCACAGCACAGAATTCCATTTCTGAGTCATGATCTCCAGTGTTCTCAGTCCATGGAACACTATAAGTTGTGTGTGTGTGTGTGTGTGTGTGTGTGTGTGTGTGTGTGCAGAATGCAATATAGCTTGGTGTGCAAAGGTAGCTTAGGGTGACAATAACTGCAATTATTTTTGAAAATCAACCACTTTTTCTTAATTTTTTTACTACTGAGAATTACCAGAATTCCAATGATTTAATATGTGGATTATGATTTTTTTTGTGTGTGTGTTTCTAGTTTTTTTCTAATTTGAAATTCTAGTGTTTTTGTCTTGTTTGTTTGTCTGTTTTCTAAAGAGAGAGTGAAAGAAAGGGTATGAAGTTGGGTGGGTGGGGAGGTGTGAAGGATCGAGGAGATGTGTGGGAGCCTGTTTTCGGGTTCCTTGTGGCTTTACCCAGCAGGTCCGCATAGAGGATAATTAGGACCATGGGCCTGAGAGCAGGTGTCTGAGATGGTCTGCACTTGGCTGTCCTGGGGGAGGAGGTCATTTGCTCCACCCCTTGGCGTCTCTATAAAAACCCTGGGGCAGAGACAGTCGGGGCCCGTTGGAAAAGGTTCCAGGCCCTCTCGAGGCTATCCTTTATTTTCTATCTGTTTATCTCTGCAAGATTCTCTGCAATAAATCCTTCTATCTAATATTTCCTGCTGCTCACACTCAAGAAAACTCTGGGAAGCTGTGGGGTTGGTGGGAAAACGCCCCACAGAGGTGGAGTTGAGAGAGAGGACAGCATGATCAAAATGTGTTATAAGCAAAATTGTCTTTAGTAAAAACAAAATATGTGGATCAGATAGGCTTCTGAGTTGCAAATGACAGAATATACACAAACTGACTTAATCAGAAAAGTCATTGTTACTAATAACCCACCATGATCTCTGGGAAGAGTCCCAAAGAGCTGAACTGAGGTTCAGCTACACCAAGGGTTTCCCTTAGGTCATATGCCTCTCAGTATCTGTGAAGACTGGTTAGCTTCCCAAGCCAAGGTGTCAAGTGCCTCCCACGTGCTGCTCTTCCTGGTTTGGTTCCAGATGTAAGAGACTCTGTCTGAACTCACATTGTGAAAGAATTATATAAATATATATAGTTATCTCTCACCATCAGTAAGCCTCCAGTGACTATGCAAATTTAAAAAAAAGTGTGGAGCATCTTTTCCTGGCTTGTACTTTCTCCTCATTTTTGTTTCCTTTGAAAGTTAAGTCCTTATGGAGAACAGAGATGATATACGTCCCCTAAATAGTACTGTGTGAAGTCCACAAGACTTTTTGAGACTCCTGCAAAACAGGGAATGTGAATTTGGTGCCTGGCATTCGAGCAAGCGGTCATCCAATGGGAAATGGAGAAAGTCATTGCAGCTCAGAAGTCCATGCAGCAATCCAGACGTGGCATGAGAGCTGTTATTCAAGGTGGCAGTTGACACACTGTCCAGAAATGGATGGGTTTTCTGACCAAGTGCTTTGACAAATAGGACAAAAACCTGAGAATGAAACTTCAGTCTCCCTGTTCATCCTGAACCCAAGTCAAGGGTGCAGAAAAGCAAGGCGGCCTGTGAGAAAGGAATCATGCTTTCCGAGTGTTGGAGGAATTAAAAGGAGGCAACATCTGGGAACCTAGTGCCTTCACTAACTTTTTGTTATGATAGACCTCCAACGTAGAACAGGATTTGAAACAGATCCATACTGCAGGAAAGCACTGTATCTATGTGGTTTTTGTCCTTTCAAAAATTTTGAGTCTTTACCACCGTGTTTGATTTAAATTTACACTAAGGATTAAATTGGAAATTAATTTCTATGTGTGGTTAAAAATGATTTTGCTTTACTTTTGCTCTAATCTGATTTGTTCATAGATAAAATCCAGTTTGTATGTCGTCAGTCACATTCTGAAACAAAGACTTCCAGAATTCTGTTTTGGAGAAGAGTGGCATGTCTTTTGCAGAGAAAGAGCAAAGACTCCTCTGGGATCCTTTTCTGCTTGATGAAAAGCTGGGGGACCTTGTCAGACCATCCCACATCTCACTCATGACACTCTTTTAGAGTTACACATGGAACTGAGGGTTTCATATTCAGAGAACAACACAGCAAGGTGTATTGCCCTAAATCACATGTTTGTGTGTTCTCTTATTTCTGCAGAATGTGAGGTGTCTACAGACTTCATTCATGCAGAACAGCCAGCTTAGAGAAGCTGTTTGCCAGGGAACATTCTGGAGGGCTGGAGCTTTAAGGCTAAGAGAGGAAAGGCTTTCCCTGACCTTTTAAAACTTTCTGGGTTTTACCTACATTTACAGACTGAATGATAAACAGCATTGGTTGTGGTACTGGTTACCGTGTGGAAAGGTCACAGTCACGACAGAACCCAGTGTTAGTTTTTAGAGCTTTATTAGGAGGGAAAGGGAGGGAGGGGAAAGAAGAGAGCCAGGCCTGGAGAGAGAGAAAAATGCTCAGGGGAGAGGGAGCAGAGCAGGGAACAGAGAGAGAGCAGAGAGAGAGGATGGTGTATGCATCTAGCTTTTTTTTTTTTTTTGGTTTTTCGAGATAGGGTTTCTCTGTGTAGCTTTGCGCCTTTCCTGGAACTCACTCTGTAGCCCAGGCTGGCCTCGAACTCAGAGATCCACCTGCCTCTGCCTCCCGAGTGCTGGGATTAAAGGTGTGCGCCACCACTGCGAATGTAGTTGCCAGCGCACACTGATGATGCAAGATGCAAGACATAAGCCCCCCGAACTGCGCATGTGCAGTCACCTAGCTGGAGTGGCACAGAATCCTAACACAGACAAGAGGGAAAACGTGTCGCCTGACATGCTTTGGCCAGGCTGTGGGTGTTTGGGGAAGGGTTTAGAGGATTTGATTTAGTAGCAATAATAATAATAATAATAATAATAATAATAATAATAATAATAA
>CABHPP010087109.1:0-58989 GCA_902168425.1 Peromyscus attwateri | reverse complement strand
ATATATATATATATATCTTACCTTCCTGCTTTCTCCATGTCTGGCTGGTGAGTGTCTGACTTCTGGCCCTAGGTATGTCCCTCTCCTTCTCCATTGTTCTCTCCTCTCATTCTTTTCTCTGGAACCTAGATTTCTCTTCCTACTTATTCTCTTTTGTCCACCAGCCTGCCTATCCCTCTCCCGCCTAGCTATTAGCCATTTAGCTTTTTATTAGACCAATCAGGTGCCTTAGGCAGGCAAGATGAAACAAATGCAACACAACTTTACATAATTAAACAAATGCAGCACAAACAAATGTAACACATCCTTCCGTAGTTAAAATAATATCCCGCAACATAAACAAATATAGCACATCTTTACATAGTTAAATATTCCACATTACTCTGAGCTTAAATCTCTCCAAAAATCCAAATTATCCTGATGTGACTGTGAAGAAGGGATTGGTGCACACAGCAGCTGTCTATAGATAAGTTAACATGTGATTGCATGTTCCAGATGGAAAGGGCTTACTTTAGTGTTTACCACATACCAGTATCAGCACTTTCAAGTTTATTTTTTTTTACATGACAAACACATTCTTGATATACAGAGGGGTGTGAGAGCATGTGGTGGAGCATTTGTAAACAAAACAAAGGCAGATTAATGAGTAAGGGATGTGTAAAACAGAAGCAGGGCAAGAGGAGGCAGAGCTTGTGTTTGTCATAGACGGGCTGATAATACTCTAACACAAGCTTGATATGATGCCAAGGCCATGGGCTATTGTGAAAAAAAGGTCCATGGCTAAAGAGAAAAAGCACAGAGTTGAAAGATTGCATATAAGTATAATGTACCAGGACAGAGCTGTGGTTGTGTGGAGCATGGGAAGACCTCTGAATGTGTGCAACCCTCTAATCTTTATCCAGAATAAAAACATTTCATAAATTACATAGTCTCTCCTTTCTTAAGACCAAGTGAATTTTGTTTCAACATAAACTAACATCTATACTAATCTTATTCAAGTATTTTTAAGGTTTGGGTGTCAACTCTAAGTGAAAAGAAAGACATGGGCGTCAATAATTCTTTGATTTGAAATTTCATCCCTTTCATTTATTTTTAGGATGATGTATTGTTGTCTCTCTTCCCTCCAAGTAATCCAGGATCCCTGATTTTAGGTTGATCGAGATGGCGTCTGTCTCATTTGTTGACCACTACATTATCCATAGCACTTAGCAGAGGGGTGACCACTCAGTGGATTCTCAGTAAGTATTCCAAATGAATTGTTTAGTTAAACCATTTCACATTTTGCATATGATGCTTATCATTTTGTTTCACTGTGGATCTCATTTATGTCTCAGGTAACCTAGAGATCAAACATAGAGCCTTGTAGCCACAATGTCTGGGATGTGGTTCTATCTTGGCCAATTCTTAGCCCTTGAGATGTCAGTGAATCGCTTTGTATCTGTATTATGTGTACAAAGCCATGAAGCTTGCCATATGAATATGCTGTGTGTACTTTTTTAAAATTAGGATAGAGTTTATTATGACAAAAATGCACTTCTATGTAATATGTTTGAAGTATTTTACCTTAATGAACTTGCTAATTTTCTTAGCACTTACTTTTTCCATTTATTGAAAATAGATACTTTTCTCATGCAATATATCCTGATTATAGTTTCTCCTCCCTCTACTCCTCCCCGTTCCTCTCCATCTCCCTTCCCCTCTGGATCCACTCCCTTTCTGTCTCTTGTTAGAAAATTATAGGCTTCTAAGAGATAACAACAAAACATGACAAAATAAAATATAGTAATATGAAATAAAATCTATCACATGGCAACCCAACAGGAGGAAAGGGTCAGGGACCCACTCTTTCTCACAGTCAGGATTCCCACAAAAATACTAAGCTAATAGCTATAATATATACATAGAGAACCTGATGCAAACCCATGTAGGCCCTGTGCTTGCTGCTTCAGTCTCTGTGAGCTCATATGCACCTTGCTTAGTTGATTCAGAGGACCTTGTTCTCCTGGTGTCCTCTATCTGGTTCTTATAATCTTTCCATCTCCTCTTCAATGAGATTCCCTGAGCTCAGAGAAGACGAATTTGATGGAGACCTGCAGTTTAGACTCTCTCTCTGTCTCTCTATGCATGTCTGGCTGTGGGATTGTGTGTTTGTTTCCATCTGATGCCTGAGGAAGTCTCTGGATAAGGCACTGATCTATGAGTACAGCAGAATATCATTAGGAATCATTTTATTGAATATTTTTTAGACCAGTAGTGTTTGGTTTTACCCCAGGTCTCTGGAATATCTAGTCTCTGGTTCTTGGTTACCCAAGTAGTATTGGACATGAGGACCTTTTTGTGGAGTGGGCCTTGGGTCAAATTTGACATTAGTTTGCTACTCCAACAAGTTCTGTGCCATAGCATAATTTGTAGACAGGACAGATTATAGGTCAAAAGTTGTTGTCCATGTTTTTCTTTTGGTATTCTGCAAATTACCTTCCCACACTAGAATATAGGAGTCAGTGCTCCATGTAGGCACCAGCTCCACTTCTCCATGTTCAATGAATTGTGTGGGTATTGTCCTTAACAATGGGGCCAGCTATCAGTTTGCAGAGAGCAACACATTGTCTTAGCAACAGCCTGTGTTGTTTGTGGATTTCCACTGGGCCCCTATGGCCAACAACTCAATTGAACACAACCCAGTCCCACCACTGGAAGCCTCATCTGGCTACAACAGATAGCCAGTTGAGACTCCATATCCCCCATTACTAGGAGACTTCATTAGGACTTCATAGATTCCAGGAAGTTTCCATTGTACCAGGTTTCCACATTACCACCCAAGTGCTCCCCAGTTCCAACCATCTTTCCCTGAACTCTCTTCCTCCACCTCATCTCCACCCCCCGTGATCCTCCTGTTCCAGTCTTCTCCAAGGCAAAGTACTTCCATAAAATCTATTCTATTTCCCATTCTCAGAGAGGTTCATGCCTCACTCCTAGATACTCCCTCTTTACCTAACCTGTCTGGGTCTAAGGTTTATAGCTTGGTTATCATTTACTTAAGAGGTATTATCCACTTATAATTGAATACAAACCATATTTGTCTTTCTTCTTCTAGGTTACCTCACTCAGGATGATTTTTCTCCAGTTCCATCTATTTGCCTGTAAACTTCATGATGTCATTTTTTAAATAGCTGAGTTATACACCATTGTGTAAATGTACCACATTTTCCTTATCTATTCTTTGGTTGAGGGACATCTAGGTTATTCTCCATTTCTGGATACTAAGAATAAAGTCACAATGAATATGGGTGAGCAAATGCCCTTGTGGTAAGATGGAGTGTCCTTTGGGTATATGTCCAAGAGTGGTATAGCTGGGTCTTGATGTAGATCAATTCCCACTTTTCAGAGAAACTTCCATATTGATTTCCATAGTGAATGTACAAGCTTGTACTCCTACCAGCAATGGAGGAGTGTTTTTCTTGCTCCAAATCCTCTCCAACATGAGCTGTCACTTGTATTATTGATCTTTGCCATTCTGACAGGTATAAATTAGAATATAAAAGTAGTTTTGATTTGCATTTCCCTGATGGCTAAGGGTGTTGAACTTTTCTTTAAGTGTTTCTCAACCATTTGAGATTCCTCTTTTGAGATTTCTCTCTTTAGATATGTTCCCCATTTTTCAGTTAAATTGTTTGGTGTTTTGATATTTAGTTTCATTAGTTCTTTATCCATATTGGATATTGGACCTCTATTGGATGTGGACTTAGTAAAAATCTTACTCATTCTGTAGACTGCTGTTTTTGTCCTATTGATGCTGTCCTTTAATGGGGAATTTCATTGCATCTGTAGATTGCTTTGGTAAGGATGGCCATTTTTTACTACGTTAATCCTACAGAGTGTGATGGCTGTGTGTTGCCTGTTTTCCTGGCCTTTTCAGCTAGGGTGTTCACAGGGAATGCCTGTTGGTGTTGGAGACTAAGTAACCGGGTGCGTTTGGGGAAGGAAAGTTAGAGGAGAAGGTCTTTGTGATCCACAGGGGGTGGGATTAGAGTGGAAAGAGAGACTACAGCAGGTTTCCTGCTATAGAGCTGGGGATTAGACTATGGGGATTGGCTCTCAGGAGCAGTAGGAGAGATGTGGGTCTGCCTTCAGCCAACTTGTTGCCATGGGTTGAGCAGCCCTAGGGTTAGCAGATGGTGCCTGTTGGAGTTGGGAGTTGGAGACAAAGCAACAAGCTGGGAGAGGAAGGCTAGGAGGGGATGGTCGTGGGATCCACAGGAGATCCTATGGGAGTCAGGGGACATAGAGGGCTGCCAAGGGTGTTCTGTTGTAGAGCTGGGGATGTAGAGCTGGGGCATTGAGTCTGAGGGAACAGAGAAAGGAGAGAAGGTCTGTGGGCAGTCTACCTGGTTTTCTGGCAGGCATGGCCTGTAGTTTATCAGGGGATGACTGATGGAGTTAGGGGCTGGGAAACATTGATAAGTGGGGTGGAAGGTGTCTAGGAGGGAATGGTCTATGAGATCACTGGAGGTGTTGGCAGGGAGCATGGAAGACTGCAACTGGTGCTCTGTTGCATTGCTAGGAATTAGACTGGGGGGTTGGGTCTTGGAAACAGAGCTGCTGTGTGTATTAAATGTCACTATGAAGCAATCATCACATAGAAAATGCCATATGAACCTTACAATAATTCTGAGAAAAGATGTTCTAGTGGGATCATGTGTTTACTATTATGCTATTCTGGGAAAAGAGTTAATAAAGTTACATCCTGGCTTAACCTTATGTGACTCTAAAGGGCAGAGCTACATGACACAGAACATTGAAAATTGTATGCAGAAGACTTTTTGAAAAATAGCCTTTAAGGGGAAGTCACATAATGTAGACTCTGAATGTTACAATGAGTGTGTCTAGAAGGTCTTTTGGTAAGAAGACTGAAACTGAATGAACATAAATTATAGACATATGCACACCACAAACATAACACATACACACATGCACCTTTATACTACACACACACCTCATACAAATATACAACACACACACACACACACACACACACACACACACACACACACACACATACACACCAGTGGCTCAGCCAAGTTACAAACCCAGTTCAACTAACTCTAAAAGTATGCTTTTTGAAGGACAGCAAGTCAAAAGTCTTTATTGTATTGCTACTATACTGTGTGTGTGTGTGTGTGTGTGTGTGTGTGTGTATAAATGTTCTTTCCTGACACAGTCAGTATTTGATTAAGTACGTAGAGTCTCAATGAATTTAAATGAGTTGTATAATTCATATAAGAAATCTACAAAGATGGGGTCTTTCCCATGTCACCATTTTTTGTCTTTAATTTCAGGAAAGCAAATAACACAACCTTTTTTCTTGTGTCTCTACTGGTTTTATGGTTCCAATTTACCCAGACTACACCAAGGCCATGACTGTATTCCACAGATAAGTGAATTTTGCACTCGAAATTTATTATAGCTTGTGGAAGGCATTTGAAGGTTGTAAAACTCTAATAATAAAATATCCACAAACTTGCAGCTTCAGTAAAATGGCTAAAATTAATATCCTTGGGGTTATCACCTGTATTCCAAATTTTCCAAATGTTTTATAACCAAATATAGAGTTTGTCAGTGGTGGTCTTGGGTTTGTTCAGTGAGTGGTGGTGCTGTGTGAAATTTGTAATGAGTTCTATGCATGCCTTGGGGTGAACATGGTAAAGAGAATCCCACATTGCCCTATTTCACTTGGCTCCCTTGTTGCAAATCACTGCTTCCATTTATTTAACTGTCATTTTGAAACTAATTCATTCCTTCACTTATCCAGTATTTCTTATATTGCAGTGTAGCCAGGCATCATGTTAGCCATTGGAACATAAAGATGAAAGAAGAAATAGCTATAATTTAAAAACTCAAAGTCTAGTGCAAATAACTCTTGCATCCAAAGTCTTATACATTATTGAGAATACAGAGAAGAATATTTGCTTCTTAGATTATCCACCCTGTGGCATTTACACTATAATTGCTGAGTATAAACTTTAATTTTACTGACATTTTAAGGTTTCACCTAAAAAGTTAGGAGTTTTATTTCCTACCTCAGAGGTAGGAGAAGAGATTCTTTAACAGGAGATGGAGACATTTTGAACCTAAACAACAATGAGTCAGATTCCAAAACTGAGTTCACAAAAATGCAAGCTCTCACATCTTTTGATTCACAGGTTTAAAGATGCATTGTCTGCCTCATAACAAATGATGTAGTATGTATTTGTTCAGGATGATGCCAATAACACACAGTGGGCTAAGGGAAGTCTCTTTAATTAGGTGGTGTTCTGGAAAGCAGATATTTGCATGAAGAAAACTGAAAGGAAGAGTCAAAGGACTACTATTCTTTCACCAGTAAAAACTTGAAGAGGTTCTAATTCGCCTCATAGACTTGATATAATTGTAACAAATACCCATAAGTCTGCATTCAACTGTGAACAAGAGGGAGAATGTCTTTAATCCTAGAGTGTGTAGTGACTACAAGTATCTGTCTAACAAACTGGATTAGCTGCAAGCTCAGAGTGGACTCAGAACAGCCTCACTAATCTTTCTCAATATACTAATTAAGGAGCAGAAATTGTAATAAACCTTTGAACATGTGGGTACCATGTTCTAAATCAGCTAGATTTGGACATTTTCTATCTAATCAAAAAGGAAGGTTTTAACTGTAACATAGTAAAGTTATATATAATAGAACAGTTATCAAGCAAGAATTACAGTTATAATATCTAGCCTATTGTATTTGGCAAAATTAAATATTCTATCTATCCTATATTTGTGAGTCTAAAGTTTCATATATAATTTATCTTTTATCATAACTAAGGGAAATTATAACTATCTAGTCTTACAACTACATCAAAGACTCCAGAAGGGTATAATATTACCTAAGTAAACAGGAAATGCTTTGTAAGCAACTTCCAAAAATCTGGAAATGACAGAGACAGCTGCCTGCCTGGTTAGTCATCCAAAGTTCCTCTGTAACATTGGGAGATCCATCTTCAGTCAATAGACCTAGAGTTCTTTAGTCACTTCTCTGTGTCCTGTAGAATATTTGGCAGTCTCCTCTGCAAAGCAGGAACCTGAAAAACCATTTTGCCTCGCAAAGTTCAGTGGTCACCTTCCTATGGGTCCTGCCTGTCCAGTTTATACAACATACTATCAGCAGTCCAGGCAAGAGCAGTTTCTTACCCAAATGGCTATTTTTGCCAAGAAAATAAACTCCAGATGGAGTGTCTTCAACACCCATCCTCCTCTTGAAGTAATTGGTGCTGACAGGAGCAGACGTGTCTCATTGTCCAGAAAAGTCTAAGTTCTTAAAACATTTTAAATGTCATATTCTGTAGGTCTTTGAAGTGTTTGACAATTACCTACCTAATTTAAATATATCTATGTATACCTAAAAAACTTAACATGGCTATAATTTTATCATAGATGACTAATTATTAATCTGCATTTCTCAAGTATACATTACAATTTTAATTGAGTTGCATAAACAAAATACTTTAAACAAGAGTAGAAATATACATATAGTATAACAAAATTAACTTTAAATTTTTATCAATAAACTAAAATCCATAGCAATGTAAAAAATTTCAAACACGTTGTCACTCTGCAAAAGTAGATTCAATAACCTACCCTTTTATCCTATCATATATATTCTCTTTTCTTCTTTAGAAAAAGATTGCATTTATTATCAATCCTCTTTAAATAAAAATAAACATTTATAAACAATATTTTGGGAATTGGGTGTAGCTTCTCATACGACTTCCTGCTGATTGAAGGCACTGGCAATCTTATGTGGATCCTGAAAAAAATTAAGAATTATGGTCAAGTCCTGACTGGAATAGTCTGTGATGCTGTATTCTCTGAGCCAGTTGCCTTGAAGCTGTTCTGGATGTTGGATCATCTGGAGACCTCTCAGGGGATCTTCCTTGATCAAACCATATTAGCCTGGAGGCAATCTACAGGTTCTCATCTTCTGTGGAAACAGAAGCAGAACCTTTTTTTCCAAAGCAACGTATCCTTAGACATAAATTTTGAAATTGAGATACTTTTAAAATATACATATTGTTTTAACTCAGCAACCTTTACAATCAAATGTCTCTCTGCAGTTAAAAATCCCAAAGACAACACAATCCAGATTCTCTGTGTGATATCCTTCTTTACATGGCTTATTTTTTATATTACCTTTACTGTCTTTTTAAATAATTTAAAAAAAAAACTATTTCTTTATATAACTGTCTATATTCATTTTCTTCTCTTTTCCAAGCCTATGTACATGTTTACACACATTGTAAACTGTTTAGGGTTTATTCCATCTGAATCTGTCTTATTGTAAATCTATTACAATAAACTGCAGTATAACTAGGACTGAAATGGCAGCTTTGGCTGCTGGCTCTGCCCACCTCAGCTTCCTAACATGGCAGAGCTAAGTTTACCACCAGCTCTGGGGTAATCATAATCACTGCTGACTCTGGGAAGCTGTGGATCCACATCCCCATCCAGCAGCGTGTAACGCAAAAACCATTTTTTTTCTGTACTAGCAAAAACTATATGCTGTAATCAAGTCCATACGCTGTGAACCCACCATACCATAGCTCAAGTTCACATGCCATGGCGTCTCTGTACCTTGGCATCTCTATATCTTGATCCACATGAGACATGAAGTAGAAAGTTGTTTTTGTCTCCATTATTGTGTGTTTAGAAGCCCTTTTTAAACTCTTTTAGGCCTTTTGGAAATTTGAGAGCCCCATGTTGATACACCAAATGTAGCTGGAAGTTTTCCTGTGTCCTGCGGCCAGTGGTTGGGACAAATCTCTCCCACTCATATCCCCCAAGTAAACATACAGAGGCTTATATTAATTATAACTGCTTGGCCATAAACTCAGGCTTAATACTGGGTGCCAATTGTAGATGAATTTCTAAATGGTCTTATTAAATAAAAAAACATGAAGCCAAATATAAGGGTGAAAGCCTTAGAGATCAGGGAAATAGGGAAAGCCACCAGCCAACCTTACTTCACCAACTCCGCAGCTTCCAAATGATAAGTTTTAGGCCTCCTGAGAGCTTCTCTGCCATCCTAACAAACCAAATCAGACCAAATCAGGAAAAGCCCAAGTAAATGGGTAAAGCACTCCTAGGCGATTCCCCAGCCATGCAAATAGGAGAAGGGGAGGAGACCAGAAGAACCAGGAGTCTGTTTTCTGGGATGCCGCTTATATATCCCCTGTGGGAGTGGTCTTGAGCCTCTCTGGGGCAGGAGCTGTGTTTGGCTGGCTTTGAAGGGGCGGGTTTGGGGAGGAGCTGTGTGAGGTAGAGCTCCCACCCAAACACCAAATGCAAGTTACTTCCTGTCTACCCACATCTATATTCCTTGCCGTTCTGCCATCTGATTTGCTCTCTCTGTTCAGCTACATCACTTCCTCTTCCTACACAGCTCTGTCACTTCCTGTCTGTCTGTACAGATCTCCAGACCCACATTGTTAACTAGTTTTGGAATTTGAGCCACCACACCTGGCTCAGTTTCCAGTGTGGCCTTGAACACACAGAGATCCTGCCTGCCAAGTGATAGGATTAAGGGTGTGTGCTACCGTTGCCTGACTTCTTTGTTTACTTATAATGGCTGACCTTTTTCTTTGATCTCCAGGCAAGCTTTACTTATTAAAGCACAAATAAAATATCCCCACATTTCAGCACAAATAAAATATCACCACAAACAATTAAAGAAAAAGATGGCTTGAGTTTGAGAGAGAGAAAGCAAAGAGGAAGGTATGTGTGAGGGGCTGCAGAGTTGAAAGGGAAAGTGATGTGATTGTATTTTAATTTAAAAAAATAAAAAAGAATAGTTTTTTTTAAATGTCAACTTCAAAGACCAAGGTTACAGAAACCTTACTTCTTCTGTAGGTAAAATAATAAAGCACAACACTACTCGAAGGACTTGAAAAAACTGGCAGGGTTGAAACATCCAAAAAGGAGCTTCAGACAGAAAACAATTAGCTTTGCTCTTCCCTCAGACAAGAGAATATTGTTGCTTCAGTTTTTCTTTTGATTCTGTTTAATTCTGTTTCATGGGCAATTATCCTATTAAGTTGGCTTCTTTGTTTTGTCGTAAGTAATTAAATTCTCAGAGCTTGAGATTCCCTGCTTCAAGAGCAAAATTTAGCACCATAAACTTTTTTTTTCTCATAAATTTCCAACATGTATAGCGAGCCCTTCCACAAAGCTCCAGATTTCCCTGAGATGGGGCTCCTGAGACCCTGGGAAGGAAACTGAGGGTGGGTGTATGCTGGAGAGCTGGGGGTATATGTGAGTCTGTGTGAGCAGCCCACATAGTGGCTGCTATTCTCATTCTTTTACTCAACATCAGTTCAAACATTTATTAAGCACTTTCCACAGAGCTAGGAATACTCAAGGTAAATGTTCTTTATTTTTAAAAATGTAAAGAAAACATTTTAGAGAATAAGCATACTATTTTAAAGAGAAAAGATCCCAAAGATTTAGAGTCAGGTAAAACTGGGTTCAAATTACACATTTTTCTATGCCTGTGTGGTCCTGGAAATGTCATAAGACCTCCTGCATCTTTAATTCTTGACCCAAAGTAGACTGGGGAATTTTAAGACAATTGAAAGAACTAGTTGTGTAGTACATAATGTATGGTCATGATAGTCAGTGGGTTATCAGTTTACCACTCTGATGGTTTTTATTAACTGTCAGATTGACAAGCTCTAGAACAGTCTTGGAGACAAAACTCTGGGCATGTCTGTGAGGGATTATCTAGAGTAGTTTAATTAAAATGGGAAAACTGAGCCTGAATGTAAATGGCACCATCCTATAGGCTGGGGCCATGGACATCATAAAAAGGAAAACATTATTTAAGCATGAACACACTTTGTTCTCTGTTTCCTGACTGATGATACAATGTGAAAAGCAGCCTCACACTCCTGCCATCGTGCATTCTTCATCATGATGGACTATCCCTCAAACTATAAGCAGAATAAACCTTCCCTTCTTAAAGTTGCTTTGGTCAGGTGTTTTGTTGCAGCAACAAAGAAACTAGTTTAATCATGATGCATTGTGGCTTCACTAAGATAGGAATATATAAATGGCCCCACACAATATTTTATAATATTTAGATTTTATAACCCAATGAGATTATCCAGGGTTGCCATATGGACTTGGATATGAAGGTATCCACTGTAACAGGGGTAACTCAGCAGTGGCTTCACCACTGAGGACAATAATCTCACCACCCACTGGCAGTCATTGGCTGCTGTTAGCACTTCTGTATGGGACTGGACCTCATGAGCCCCTCTTCCATCTGTGACTGAATCTTTAGGGGCTCACTCTTGTGTAGACCTTATGGAGGCACTTGTAGCTGAGGTGAGTTTATGAGTGCCACGGCATGTCATGCCCACAAGGCATTTCACATCCCCCTCATCACACAGTTCTTTTATTATTTCTCCCCCCCTTACATAAAGTAAAAATATGTAAACAAACTATATGAATGTGGTATGGGTGCTTTATGGGAATAAGAGGGCGTGGGGGGATGGGTGTGACCATAATGTATTACATTCATGCATGAAACTATTAAAGAAATAATCATTAAAAATTTTATTCAGGCCAGGCATGGTGGCACACACCTTGGGAAGCAAAGACAGGTAGATCACTATGAGTTTGAGGCCACCTTGTCTACATAACAAGTTTCAGGCCAGCCAGGGCTAGATAGTGAGACTATCTCAAAAAACATTATTTTCAATGAACAGTTACATTATAAGAAAGCTAGAGAAAAGACAACAAGCAAGCTAACGCATCCATAAGTGAGAAGGTATGCCTGACTCCTGTGTTACAAATTCCATTTTGCCAGTTTGATGTAATCTCCTGGGTTCTAAATAAGGATGACTGTTATTTTGATTTTGTGGCCAGCTAAGGCTTAATGTGAGCCAAACTTTCTAGAAATCTTTCCCCATGTTTATATCCAGGATGCTGAGACAACATTGGAGCTGTAAGAGATAAAAAGAGATAAAGTGAATTTGTACATCTCATTTTTGTTCTAATTTAGGTCTCACCTGATGGAACAGCAGAGCTCCTCACATTGGTCAGGGCAGCCACTGTTCTTTAGGCCCAGATCCAAACACTAATCTTTTGTAAAAAAAATAAGTTCAAAGCACAATGGGACTTGGTGTTTCACTGTCTAGGCATCTCTTAGCCTCACATTGTCATGTAACAGGTCACACTGGAGGAGTTGACTGCATATCATGACACTTGAACATGCATGTCATTTGAGACCTTCAATGTCTTTACTTCTGGGCTGATGCCCCTCCACAGGCACCTAAAACATATTTGTCTGTAAATTTCTGTATCTATCACCTTGTGTTCCATCCTGTAGATACCGACTGATTGCAAAGTGGCTCATCTAATTATTCCTTGTGGGGTTCCTTCGGATTCTCTCTTTTTGTCTATATAAGGCAACAATTTTTTTTTCTGAAATTCTATTTGAATTTGTCATTTTAATAATTTGTCAATTTTACTTCTACTCATTTAATTCCCCATAGGCTTAAAATGTTATTGCATGATAAAAATTTTCATTATTTATGCCAAAAGAGGAAAGTATAGACTTGTGCATGTGTATTTGTGGTTTGTGTATGTATGTGTTAGTGTATATGTTTATAGTTTTGTTTATGGGTGTTTGTATATGTGAATGCATGTTAGATTGTATGACATGTGTGCATATGTATATATGAATGATTATATTTGGTTGTAGGTTGCGTGAGAGTGTGTGTTCCTGTACACATATGCCATATGTTTGTCAATGTTTCTTCCTTATTAGGATGATATTTTACACATCTCTAATTTTGGGTCCTAAATTACCTTCAATATAATATAATCATGGTGTTCATACATGCTAACATGTCTAAAAGTACATTTTTTTTGGCTAAAAAAAAGATCATGAGCGACCCTGAGAGGTGGCTCTGAGGTTAGGCGTCTGGGCTTTGGTGTCCCAAGTGGCGAGTTCGGTTCCCGTGTGTCCAATCCGATGATTGGATGACGTCACTATCCAATGAATCGATCAATCAGACAGTGATCGATCATCAATTAATTGGAAAAAAAAGTTTTGAGGGGCCCCTCCCTCTCCATAAAAAAAAAAAAAAAGATCATGATGGGGAAACCTACAGAGACAATCGAACCAAGCTAGTGGGAACTCACAGCCTTTAGACCAACAGCTGTTGGAGCCTCCATGGGACTGGACTAGGCCCTCTGCATAGGCAAGACAGTTGTGTAGCTTGATCTGCGTAAGGGGCCCCCTGGCAGTAGGATCAGAATCCATCTCTGGTGCATAAGCTGTATTTTTGGAGCCCATTACCTGTGGTGGGACACCTTGCACAGCCTTCATGCAGGGGAGGGGCTTGGACCTGCTTCAGTTGAATGTACCAGACTTTGCTGACTCCCCATGGGAGGCCTTACCTTTTGGAGGGGGAAATGGGGATGTGGGTTGCAGGGGTGGGGGTGGGGCGTACGTGGGGGAGGAGCAGGGAAAGGGAAGGGACGGGATCTGTGGTTGGTATGTAAAATGAATAAAAAAAAAATTCTTAATTAAAAAAAGAGGAATGACATGCATGTAATTTAAAAAGTCAAAAAAATTAAAGCTAGTTGTATGTTAGACTTTGTATGTGTTTACTGAATTTGTATTGATTTAGAAATCCCCAATGGAAAGCAAGACCGATAGCTACTTCCTTCTAAGAACTTTAGCAACACCGTATCCCAGAACTGGTGCTGCACTGTTGAAGATGGAACGGTGCTGTGATGCCAGTAACTGAAGAGGAAGCTAGGGCCCTGACAGCTGTAGCTCAGTCCTCTGAGTCAGACAGCGATAAAAGCAGCTGCAGAGCAGAGACCCAAAGGCCGGTGTCCTGGGTGAGCTGGCATGGTGGTGGTTTGAATGGGAAATGTTCCCACAGGCATAGGCATTTGAACACTTGGTCCCTTGTGAGTGGCACTATTTGGGAAGGTGCTGTGGCATTGCCGGAGGAAGTACATAACTGAGGGTAGGCTTTGAGAGTTCTTAACTTTACCCCACATACAATTTTCTCTCTCCTCCGTGTTTTCAGTGGAAGATGAGATCTGCGGTCAGCTTCCTGCTTCTGCTGCCATGCCTTCCCACCATGAGGGGCTTTTATCCCTCTGGAACCATGAGCTCAAATAAACCCTTCCTTCCAGAAGTTGTTTTGGCTGCCATGTTTTTCCACAGAAATGGAGGAGTGACTACTAAGGCCAATTTCCTTGCTGCACTGCATCCCCTTTTCATGCCTTTAAAGTAAAAACAGTTACCTTGGTAGAGAACCAGTTGGAAAAAGCAGAGTTATTCCACCCCGTCTGTTCACGTTGAGAACTGCATTTCCAGGCATTTCAGAGGGTTCATGTTCAATATTTTTAAGGTGAGAAAAAAAATCACAAACGTCTACAAGAAAAGCACCTCTTTCCTTGGAACTGAATGTATAATTGAGATTTCACACTTCAGCATTATTCAAGCTTAATCTTTACTGAACTTAGTGAAATATCATTTCGATCAGGATAACTTCCCATATTATTATACGACTTCCCCACCATAATTGGATTCCTTGGGCACCACAGGAGTCCTAATTGCTAAGGCAGAGCAATTTTGCAATCATCAGCCTGTGTTGCCCATGCTGAAAGCCTTGCAGGAGGTTTTACAGAAAGGACTCCTTTCAATTGTGGGTGAATCTCAAAAACTAACATAATACATTACTTTTCCTCTCATGATGTTCAGAAGGCCTGACTGAGCAACCCATTCAATTTTCAGCCATCCTCCTTCTCAATGTTATCATAATATAACATATTAGAGATACATTTAATAAAATTAGCACTGAACATTTGAAAAGTAAACCGGATTTGAAATTTTAAAATGTGAGATAGCACACATCTATGAACTGAAATTCTGTTGCGGTATATTTTCTCTTCTTGAGGGTTCACTCACATAAACATTGGTTCATGACATGACATGGTCAATAGAGTGTGGGTCTCCATAGGGCCCTAATATTTAAACTTAATCAGCTTGGATTTCAGCTTGGTGTAAATTAAAGACAACTGGCCTCATTGTCACACCCCCTGAGTCCTGGTACTATTTTGCCTCTGCTACTTGATTTTCTTGCGTATGTGAGGTTGTTTTTCTTTCCTTTAGCACCTTCATCCACTGTAAATGAAGACTAAACATGTGGTTTGCTACCTGGAGTTCTGCATAGAGCAAATAATGTCAGATACAGGAGCATGCTTCATAAACTAAAATCCCTTATAAATGCAGATGTTCGTCAGAGAAAATATATCCAGAGCAGATGGCATTTGCAATGCCAAGCTAGAATCTTCATTCATTTCATTCATTTCCTTTTTTTCTTACAGTGGCTGACAAACTAGGAACTATTAGTGTTAGAGTACAGAAATGAGAAAGCAGAGAACAGAGAGGGAAAGCAGTTTATCTTATGTCCCACAGCTGATAAGTGGCAATGTGAATGGAGAGCTCATCAACTTAGCTGCTCTGTTGTATGGATTCAAACACTGACTTCGGTCCTCAGAAGGAATGTGTGAGGCCAAAACTGAAGGAATGTACATGCTATGGTGGGTAGAACTGAATCCTTTGCAAGATACATTTGCTGGAGTTGTTTCTCCGGATGTGCTATCTCATGATTGGGTCATCACAGATGTGATTATTTATAATGAGGTCATGCCAGAGCAGCATGTACTGCTAATCAATGTGACAAGTATCTTCATAAAAATGAGGAATCTGGAGTCAAACAATGCACAGAGAATGCTCTGTGGAAACTGGAGTTGTATTGGACAGCCACGGAATTAGCAGAAGTGAAAAGGGAGACTTAACACAATTCCTTCTTCATGGTCCTGCAAGAATCATGCTTTGCAATTTGTAGTTTCCAGAAGGGAATAGTCAGCATCAAGAGCCATATAAAATATCAGCTAATATGGAGGACTCTTGACAGTCTGTGTGATCTGAAAGAAGCTACTTTGCTTGTGTTGAATAATTTAAGTGTTCTTGTTAAGCTTGCTCGTTTTGTGACTCTTTGTTTGGCAACTCAAGCATGTTAACATATAGCTATGTGTGATTCATGAAGGAAGTAACTCTCTCTAGTTTATCATTTCAGATACTCAAAACCAACAGAAGAAATGCCCCTTGTAAGGTTTCATAGGAATGATTGTGGATCAGCCCAAAGTGATCGGAGTCCATTATCCTCCAGGGTCATTACATTACATTTCACCCTCCCTGGATCATTTGTGGAAGAGGAATGTGGGATCATTTATGAAACTAGAAATGAAGGCCCCAGTTCTGTACACTATTTCTTGACTTCCATGGCACAAGGGCTTAGTCTCCTTCTTGCCTTCATGGTGACCTCATCTCAGCTCATCTCTATAATACAGTTGAACCTGAAAATGATGTTGAATTCTCGGTTTATGTACCTGTCCTGAGACCTTGCCATTTGCGTGACTTATACGGCCTTCTATGATGCCCCTTTTAGAAATAACAGTAGTGGAAAAATTCTTTAAAATACTCATTGTTCTACAGTCCAGAAATGGTACCTTGAAGATGAATGTCTTGTCTAATCTGTGCCCCAGTTTCCTTACCTGTAAATAAAGACAAAAATGGTGATGTTTTTACAAATTTGGAGAAGTTATTTTTCCTTTGTGTGTCTACAATATATGTGTGTGTGTGTGTGTGTGTGTGTGTGTGTGTGTGTGTGTGTGTGTATCTGGGTGCACAAATGTGCATATATAGAGGCCAGAGACTCACATTTGGAGTTTTTTTTTTTTATTTGATGTATCTCATTTTAGGTTCTGGAAATAAGCAGGGTAATGCTACCCAAGTCCATGAATGAATTCCTATGTCTCCATTCAGTATTTGAGAGAGCTGTTCAGAGGTCAGATGATATGAGAAGTTTAGCAGAATCCTCACAGACCTGGTGACTCTAAACCTAGAAGTGCTTCCCTTAGAAGATACTGCCATCATTTCACATGCCATGGCATACATTATGTGAGGTGGTCGCAGACATCATGTCATAAATGTCCTCTGAATAAGAAAAGACAGAAGGGTGCCCCCAGCCACAGAAGACATTCCTTGGGAACCGCAGGCTACTCCAGCCAGAGAATCAAGTAGGTTGGCTACAGATATTTAACTCCCTCAGTTCCTCCAAGTCCAATCCCCTGTGTGTCCTGAGGATCTCATGCTGTTATTGATCACAGCTCTGATTGTTGCCTTCATGGACACCACATCCCTCATAATCTATGGGTTGTATGAAAACTTTGAAGGGGTTTCTAACCCCTCGCTGGGTACTGTTACTGGTACTTACAATAATAGTGATTGACTTTTTCCAAGCATTGCTGCTGGAGCAGATTAATGACGCAACCACCACCTTAAAAAGAATTAAGACATGTAGATTGTTAGTAAGGTTAGGGTAAGATGCTTTTGCTGATGGTTTTGAGGTAGAAAATCTTGGGGAACAATTTAAAGTTTATAAAGACACACTTTTAATTGTTGAATAAGAAACCTTGAGGTCAGGAAACAGTAACAACAGCAGCCTGGCTATTGCCAGCTGATGTACCTTTTTTTGCTAGGATGGGTTAGTGGTCAAAGGTGATGACTAATTCCTTGTACCCATTTCTGCCCTCAGCTTCCTGTTATAAAAAACTGTTGATGAGTGGGTTTGCACCCTGAGGATTTAAAGTAGAGCTGACTGTTTTTCATATATAGAAGTTTATATTTGTGATTCTTTTAATATTTTTATAAGATTATCTTTTGAGATAAATAATAAAGTGATTGGTCATTTCTTTGTAACTGTAAAATGCCAGCAAAAGAACTACCATGAAAATTTCCTTGTTCGCTTACACTGTGTTAATTTATAACAAGTTGCTTGGTTATAAATGTATGTAGGTTCCTGGGACAACTGTTTTTCACCTGTAATACATAAAATGTTTAATCATGTTAGATATATGGAAAACATGTTATTTTTTACTTGTATTCATTGTAATCATTCACTTCAAAAACAAAATGTAACCACATTGTAATTTTTTCCTACTTAAAAGATTTTGCAGCCGGGCGGTGGTGGCGCACGCCTTTAATCCCAGCACTCGGGAGGCAGAGGCAGGCGGATCTCTGTGAGTTCGAGGCCAGCCTGGTCTCCAAAGCGAGTTCCAGGAAAGGCGCAAAGCTACTACACAGAGAAACCCTGTCTCAAAAAACCAAAAAATAAAAAAAAAATAAAATAAAAAAGATTTTGCCCTGGTATATAAGCTGTAAGGGAAAAAATAAAGACAGGAAAGAAGAAAAACACCAGGAAAGATGTAGAAAGAAAGTTAGAAGGGAGACATCAAGAGAGACAGAAGAGAAACATCAGGGTAAAAGAACAGAATAGAAAAAGAACAGAGTAGAACAGCCACAAAAAGAATAAAATGAAGAATTAACCTTTGGCCTCAGAAAGGGTCTTCATGTGTCTGTTTGTCTGTCCAGTAGTTTCCCTGCTCTGCCTTTCCTCTCCAGTTTCTCTGAAGGCTTGCCATTCATCAGTGCCCTAGGTGAGACCCTGACATGTTTGAGGTGTGGTGTGTGTGTGTGTGTGTGTGTGTGTGTGTGTGTGTGTGTGTGTGTATGTGTGTGTGTATGTGTGTGTGTGTGTGTGTGTGTGTGTGTGTGTGTGTGTGTGTGTGCTTACCTTTTTTGCTGGCCCCAGAGAATTAAGTTCTACTTCCTCAGATAGAAAAGTCAAGTTGAGTGATTTGTTTACCAACTTCATGGTTCTTCCTCAATCTCTGAGCTGTTGAAGGCTGCTCCTCGCAGCAGCAATACCAAAAGATGGAATCCATACTTGACACTACTTGGGTGACCAAGAAACCAAGACTAGACATCTCAAGGACCCAGAGTAAACCAAATGCTGCTCTAAATTTAAGTAATATAGTGATAAAATGACTCCTAATGACATTATGCTCTAATCATAGGTCAGTGCCTTGCTCAGCAATCATAAGAGAAGCTTCATTCTGCAGCAGATGGGAACAAATCCAGAGATCTAAAATCAGACAATGTGCGGAGTAAGAGAAGGCAGAACACTCATCCCTAAATAGGATGTCTCCATTTAATCCCTCCCATCAGGGCTCAGGGAACCCTGTGAAAGAGGAGGTGGAAAGAATATAAGAGCCAGAGAGGATGGACGACACCAAGGAAATAAGGCCTTTAAATCAATATGGTAAAAGTACACATGAGCTCATGGAGACTGAGGGAACATGCACAGGGCCTGCACATGTCTGTACCAGGTCCTCTGCATATATATGCAGATATATAATGACTTCCAGCTTAGTGTTTTTGTGGGATTCCTGAATGTGTGGACAAGTGGGTCTCTGTTTCTTGTGCTTTCTCTTAGGCTCATTTCCCTCTCTGATGTGTTATTGTTTTATCCTGTTGTATTTTATTTCATTTCATTTCATTTTATTTTATTACTAGCCCTTAATAGCCTGTTTGTTTTCTAAAGAGAGAAAGAAAAGGAGTAGATCCAGATAGAAGTAGAGATGAGGGGAAGCTGGCTGGATGAGAGGGAAGGGAAATCATAATCAAGATATATTATATGATAAAAAAAATCTATTTTCAAGAAAAGGAAAAACAATCAAAAAAGGAAAAGACAAAAGTAACTAACCAGTATGACAAAAATATTTTAAGATATTTTTAAAGATTCCTTTTTTTTTCTTTTTCGAGACAGGGTTTCTCTGTGTAGTTTTGATGCCTGTCCTGGATCTCTCTCTGTAGACCAGGCTGGCCTTGAACTCAGAGAGATCCACCTGGCTCTGCCTCCTGAGTGCTGGGATTAAAGGTGTCTGCCACCACTTCCTGGCTTCTAAAGATTCTTAGTACACTGGTGTGCACACACCAAGGTGAATTAAAATCTTATTATAGGTTGGCCTAAGATAAGAAGATAGTTTTAGTTAGCCTACATTTTAGATGGCTTCTATATAGCTTTTTCTCATCTCCTAAGTTTTTTTTGAGCTTGCTCCCATCCCTTTCTCTGCCCCCATATTTGTTAAAAAGAAAAGAAAAGAAATATCTTGCATGGATAGATAACATGGCTTCAAGAAGACAGGTATTTAAACTTAAATCCAGTGTCATATGTAGGATACCTTGTTATGAATTTTTAGTTACAAAAACCACAGAAGCTTCTGAAACAATACGGGCTATTGGCATTGTTCTTAGCTGCCTTCCATAACTAAGTGATAATACCCTATTGCTGAAGACACCATACACTTTAGTTGCATAACATAGAGCCATCAAGATGGAACTGAGTTGAAAGCTTCCTGCCTTTCAGTTAGATAATATATTGCTGGAAGGTGTCATGCAAGGTCCTGTGGGAGAAAAACCATCAAGGACATTACCCAGTAGACAGGGCTTTATTCTACAAAACCGACCTGTTAGGCAATATGTGCCCACTGCTGCTATAGCACCATTATTGTTCTGGATTTGGATACTGGATTTGGATTTAGATTTGGATCTGGATACTTTCTGACTGGATTTGAAACCTATTTCACAAGAAGGAATTCATGCCCAGGACTGTAAACCTAGTCAAAAGCTAATGGTTGGATAGGTCTTAGGCCCTAGGGAACCTTTCTACTGTTGTTTTTGCTAAATAGGCATGTTATGAAGATGGCTTCCAAATGTTTGTGCTTATACTTATGAATTAGTGCTACTTTCAGCCTTGGTCAGGGGAGATTCCTTCTGCAGTGACAGATGGTTAATACAGAGACGTATAACTGATCTACATGCTGAGAATCAGTGATTAGTGACTGCTTAGCCCTTTTTTTCTGTCACTTCATCCAACGTTCAAGGAATAACACAGAAGACAGGGAATGTAAGAGCCAGAGGATGAGGAGTCATGTGGTAAAAGGCTGGCTCCTGGTTATGACACAGCCATTGCACTCATGAACTTGCAGCAGCTCTGGTTACCTACCTGGGACTGGGTCTTTGAGTATTCCATTCCTGTTAAGGTCAAGCCTTGTGAGGTCCTATCCCTCCCCAAGGACAAATTGGCTGTTAATGACTACCAGGTGAGGGGAATTCATTTTTTTCAGAGGTATAAATAACCACCCAACCATGCTCCTACAAGTAACTTTAAATAACTCCAGAGTAACACACACACACACACACACACACACACACACACACACACACACCATGAAAGTAGGAGTCAAATTCTTTGGGAAGGAATGGAGAAGGAGTTTAGTGTGAATAGGATGAGATAAGGGAGGGTTATTAGGGAAGTATATGATCAAAACACATTATAAACACGAATAGTATCTTTAACTAATCATAAAACACTGAACATAATAAAACCAGCCAAAATGATCATATAAATAGGCTTGATCTAATTTTTGGAGGCCTTTAAATCTTGGTTAAGAGATCTAAGATCAAATAAGAAATTTGAAGCGTAAGAAAGATTCTGCCTGCCACTGCCAGTTTGAAGGCAGTTTTATCACATCAAGGAATGCAGAAGGCCTCTCGTTATGTAAAGTAGTTCCCAGGTGATAGACAATATGGAAATTATTACTTGAGTCCAACACACCCAAGTTACTGAATTATTCCAACAAAAGTGTAGCTCTGAAGCACATTTTTCCAAAGGTGTCCTCAGATGAGAACTCAGTCTGCTAATACTTTGATATCACCTGTTGACACCTTGAGAAGAGGACCCAGATAGTCTGCGATGGACTTCTGAAGTGCAAATCTGAGAAGTAATAACTAGGCATCCTTTGAATCACTTGTTCTGCATTGATTTATCACGTAGTAGCAGAAAACTAATACAACCAGGCAAGTTCTTTCTTTTCTTACTCCCATCTTTCTTCATTTTTTCCTCGTTTCTAACATATTATTCTACAATTATCACATGAAGAAAAGAATGAATCAGGTGTGAGCTTTATCTTTCAGTATTTCTCCTTTAGTATGAAAATAAGAATAGACAGAACTAATCATCATAACTTATTCTGAGTAGTAAAGACGGCATGGATAAAATATGGTAAGCATATATGGAAAGAATCAGGCATTGGCTTGAGCATAAAGAACGCCAACATCTGAGGCATTGTCATTTCAAAGCAATAAGCAAGGTGAGCCAGGGCAAGCAAGAAGTAAATTGCTGCCATATCTACACAGTGATCTCAGTTTATGATAAACTACAGTAGAGAAGAGATCAAATGCTCAAATCTTACTATCGATATCGCTGGACTTCAAATACAAGTGTATCACTCAAAGTCTTAAATGAGACAAAATCTGAGAACATTTGCAAATGGTTATGTCTTCAAATGATAAATAATCAAACTAATTGAGAATCTGAGAAATCTCTCTCAGAAAAGAAGTTGGGTCACAGCCAAACATTTGGCAGACCTTGGGGAATCCTGTGGACGAGGAGAAGGAAGGATTATGAGAGGCAGACAGGCCAAGGACACCACAAGACAACCCACAGAATCAACTAACCTGGGTTCATAGGGGCTCACAGAGACTGAACCACCAACCAAAGAATTTGCATAGGACTGACCTAGGCCCTTTGCATATATGTGACAGTTGTGTAGCTTGGTCTTCTTGTGGGCCTCCTAACAGAGGGAGTAAAGGCTATCGCTGACTCTGTTACTTGCTTTTGGGACCCTTTCCTACTACTGGGTTGCCTCATCCAGGAGGCAACAGGAGAGGGGATGCCTAGTCTTACTACAACTTGATATGCCATGGCTGGCTGATACACATGGGAGGCTTGCACTTTTCTGAAGAGAAAGGAGAAGGCCTGCATGTGAGAGGGGAAGGGAAGATGGGGGAAGGTATTGGGAAGAGAGGAGGGAGGGAGGGAAAACTGATTGGGCTGGGGAAAATTAATTAATTAATTAATTATTAATTAATAAAAATAAGTTGGGTCATTGGATACAAATCCCTCAGAATCAGGGTAACTTTGAGTCCACTTATGCAAACATGTCACTCTACAGATGAAAAGCTGCAGTTCCCATGGTACTTGTGGTGGTAGTAATGTGAATAGTCATAGTTATTTGAGAATTTTATTTTCCAGTTCTTAGGAAGTCCTTACAAGTCATGCAGGAGATAGGACCATCTGCCATCTGTTGATTGAGGAAATTGTTGGGAGAAGTTCTAAGTATCAAGTCAGTATCAATGTACTACATATTCTGTGACTATATATATATATATATATATATATATATATATATATATATATATCCTGTGAATGTAATCATGGTGCCTGTGACATTAACAAAATCTCCAAGTTGGTTGATAGAAAAGTAGGTCATACTTCCTGGGAGCACATCTGCTACCTACTTAGAACTTAAGTCCCGTTCCTCTAGGAAGACACAGTTCCAATGTCTTCCTTCTTTCAGGTGTTGGGAAACATATAACAGTCTATGTGTTTGTCTTGCTTCTTACCTAAGTGTTGGAAAGGTTGGTTCTCAGCAGGGCAGCAGTGGTGCATGCCTTTAATCCCAGCACTCTGGAGGTAGAGCCAGATGGATCTCTGTGAGTTCAAAGCCAGCCTGGTCTACCAAGTGAGTTCCAGGACAGGCATCAAAACTACACAGAGAAACCCTGTCTAGAAAAACCAAAAAAAAAGAAAGAAAAAAGAAAAAAAAAGAAAAGAAAAGAAAGAAAAAGAAAAAAGAAAGGTTGGTTCTCAATTCCAACATATTATCACACTGCTATTTCCTAAGAGATTTTGGAGAACATTTTCTCTGTTCCTCTCAGCTCTCTATCTGTAAATGAGCATAAAGACATCTACCCATATAGCGGTTGTGAGGGTAGAGACAATGCACCAAATCTTTGCTCAGTAAGTGCTAAGTTATGTGACTGTGATTGCCTGTTGGTTCAAGACCGAAGTTGGGCTGCTGTACATGACTGTCACCAGTGACTCAACATTAATCTCTGGAGAAGAGATTCCTAGAATCTTCCATTTCATGCAAATAAGTCATTTCTAGCAAGTCCTGGGTAAAGATGGGGAAACCCTCTTTTAGAAGTAAGTATTATTCCTTAGAGCCCTTCTCTGACTCCTTGGGCTCACACAGAGAAGAGAGGACTCCTGGCTCCCTCTTCAGGACAGAAGAGTGTGCTATGTTACTGTACAGCACACCAATCTGGATGTATCCCAGTCCTGAAAAAAAGTGATGGTGAACCAACTGGAATACCGGAAAGGAGGCCTTTACCTCTGCAGGATTTTAAGACACCTTCTGGAGGCATCAGCTCTCCCGCTACTACTACCCAGAAAGAAAATCATTCCAATTCAATCTGATAGGAATGATGGCATGTCCAAGCAGTATCTCCAACCTTGCTTCATATTTTCTCCAGTGTCTCAAAACTAGCTGTAATTCCAACTCCAGTTCTGTAACTTTCCCTAAACAATGTTATCAACCACGGACTGAGTATTCAAGTATATGAGCCTACTGGGGACATTTCTTACTCAAACCACCAGAATACTAGGCATAGGAGAGGTAGGAAAGAGGTAGAAAGATCTTTACTATGATAAGCGCTCAGGAATGAATAATTTTTTCCTGTATGAACTGATAAACAAAGGAAAATCATGAAAGAATCAACTATTATTAACAACTCAGTATGCAGGTAGATTTCTAAGATAAAAAGGGGAGAAATTAAAACTTACTACCCAATAATCGCTCTAATTGAAAATGCTATTAAGTATCTAATTCAATGATTGGTGGACGCTTCTATGGTACAAATATCTACCATCAATTCTTCATATCTAAAAGGGCCCACAACTTCCAAAACCAGCACTAACAATTAGAGACCAACTATCAAAACTCATGACCCAGTTAGGAACATTTATCATGAAAAATATAAATGTATTGGAGAATTTTTCTCCCAGGTCCTCTATTATTGACATCTTCCAGTTCTAGGAGTGTTCCCTAAGTGGATCACAGTGTGGAGGAAGCAAATAGAGCATAGTGAGTTGCACCGGCTGGGGAGACGGAACATCTTACCTTGCCTGCTGATCTCAGGGGTTTGCGGAACCTACCCTGGAGTAGAATATACCATCCTACGGGAGGGAGGAAACTGGGTAATAGAACAATCCCACAGATGCCTCTCAATCTTAGGCCAGCAGAAAGCCATTGAAGCAGAAAAGCAGCTCCAGAAACCACACTCAGCTCGCTAGGCTCAACCCTCAGCATCTGCAGTGATTTCCAGACAGTGGATGTGCTATTGATCACAGAGGTTGTCCAATGTTTCTTACTTTCCAGAACATGCCATCAGACTACATATTATGCTGTATAGTTTTGGGAATCCCGCAAATTTTAGAATGCATTTGTTCCCTTTATTTATAACTGCTTCTATTCAAATTTGCTACTGAATTTTGTTTTTTTCTTCTTCATTGGTTTTGTGCCAAGAAGTTATTTTGTAATATTTTTTGTCTGTTTCCAAATATAGTTTTGTTTTGTTTTCTGGCAACATAATATCTTGTTATGTATAAGGAAAAGTACCTGGAAAATACAGTTTTTCTGGTATTTGCTGAGACATTTTTGGTCTATTTTTTTTACCTTTTTTATATAAATCATTTATTATGTTCAAAGGTGAGTGCTGAATCCAAATACACAAGGGGGATTTCTGTCCGAGCTGGGCTTGCTTCAAGAGTTTGAACCATAAAGTGTTCTCAGACTGAGCAGATACGTCTCACATGGGCCTGTTCAGTTAGTCCACGTCTACAGCTTTCAATATGTGATTCTTCACCTCACTTGTCATGGTATGTTGCCACATTTCAAAAACATGTTAATTGGTTTATTATGAGCATAGTTTTTGGGCATATCATTTGCATGTTTCTATACATTTTATTTTGTTAATGTTCAGATCTTCATGTGGCAAATTAGATGTAATTTTGGCCACAGGCTTCTTCCCCCTACTCCCAAGTAGGTCAGATTATAAAGAGGAAACACGATGTAATATCTTTTTGGAAAGTAAACCATTAGGAAAGGGTCACTCAGCTGGTTTCTGGGGGCTGAAGCTAAGGCTGTTATGATAGTCAGTGCAGAAGCCCCAGGTGGATTTTGAGCTTGCTTCTATAAATGTCCTATTGTACTTCTGATGTCTTCTGGGGAGTGGAGATTATAAGTCAGTTGATGGCACAGATGAAGAAGATATATTAATAGAATATGTCAAAGAATAGCCCAGACATTTATAAGGGTAGCAACTGTCGGAATGATCCAGATACAAAATTTTAGGGAAAATTAGGTTGAAAGACAGAGAATTGTGCATCCTTGGCAAGAACTAAAGAAGCAAGTTCTGAATTTTGTAAATCTTACTTCCCAGAGGAAGGAAACAAACACTCAAAAAATGTGACTGCCCATATGGGGCACAGAAAGAAAAATGCAATGGAGAAGGGGAGGAATGGAAGGAAGGAGAGGAAGGAAGGGAGGGAGTGAAGGAGAGAGAGGAAGGGAGAGAGTGAAGGACAGAGAGAAAAGGGATAAGGCCAAGTGAGAAGGGATGAGAGAGTTTGCAGTGGGGATTGAATACAATCACAATGCATTGTACGCAAGTATTACACTGTCATTCTTTTATTAAGTTAACAAAACATAGAGAAAAGCAAATCTAACAGGTGACATTAGGTATCAAGACATAAAACAAAGAGTAGAGATTTACTGAAAGGGGGTATTTTATTTTAAATAAGTTGGTCAGTAAAGTCCTCTGTATAAATGTGCCATTTGAACTGGGGTCTGAATAAAATTAGAAATCCATGACTTGGAGAGAAATTCCACACAGTGGCATGAAAAAGCAGAGAAGCTCTCTGAATTAACTGTGGTTTGCTCCAAATATCCTGACAGCTGATGCAAGCCTCACCTCTGCTACTCAACCTCAGGGGCAGCAGTCAAAGGGCACCGTGCTCTGTTGCCCTGATACGCACTACATTGCCCACCTGCCTTTTCTCCTGCCTCACACTGCTGGTTTCTTTTCCATCTTCTTCTCTCTGCATTTGCACTGGGGTAGATTCATTTCTACAAACTAACTGTAACATTTTAAGACCTACGAATGTTCACCCAGCCTACTTCTTATTACCGCTTTCTAGAGTCATTTTTAACTTGTTTATGTGGAAGTTAAATCTTTCATCCTACCTTTAATTTTGAGCCCTCCTTTCTCATTCAAATAATTTGAGAATATTAAACAATAGAAAAATATTATAGCATTTAGTATAAAGGAACTGGGGTACTATCTAACACTAGGGGTAGTAAAGATCATATCCCAGTTAGAAGGCAAGGGACAATCTCTTACTTGTTTCTACAGCTCCTAGATCATCTTTCAGAGCACCAGGTACATATTTTATGCTCAATAAAATCTTGAAGCTGAATTTTAACAGTAATCCTGTGATTGTTAGCAATAAACACAAGAAGAATTTATCATTTGATCAGAATTTAAGGCACAAATGAGAACTAAAATAAAACAGTTCTCTTTAAGAAATTCTCAATTACATTTTGTGCCAGTTTTCCACTAGAGTTACAAAATACTAAAAGTAAACAACTTCTTAAGATGAAAAGTTCATTTTGTCTTTTGGTCTGTGGTCGGTTGGCTCAATTTTTAAATCTGTGGTTAGACTTTACTAGAATGAAACACAAACAGAAGAACCTGATCATTTTTCAAGGAAGCAAAAAGAGAAGTGGAGGGTCCAGTGTACCAGTGTGCCCATCATGGGCATTCATTTAGAGTCTTAATTTCTTTCTAGTAGTCCCTCTCTCTCAAAGATTCTAAACTTTGCAAACAAAACCTTCACTACAGAGATCTCAGAAGGCACTCATGATCCACACTGTCACAGATCTGCATCATGCACCAGAGGGTACATATCCCAACATTGCTTCTCCTCAACAGCCATGTTTATATACTCAGGAACAATGTGAAAACTGCTTCATAATTACAAAGGGACATGTGAGATATTCTGCATTATAGGTCTTGCTAAAAATGCATATGTTCATACAAAATGACCTGCAACAATCAACCTTACAAGCTTATGATTTAGTTCATCTCTATGTAAAGAGATAGATGAGGCCTGAGAAACCATTAGTTCATTTATGTTGGGGACCAACTCTTTTTTGCTCATCTTTATCAGAAAAGAGATATCATTTTTATTTTGAAGTTTCCCTCAGTGTTGCCTGGAGCCATATTAGGTTGTAGAATTTTGTAGTGTTTAGATAATTGTAAAGATTTGTAAGTTTCTATAAGAACTCAAACAAGAAAGCCAAGCCATAGAAATCACAGAAAAAAATAAGTCAGTGCAGTGGTAATCTAGTGTATAATCCTCCCCACCTCACGTTGGCTAGCTTTGTACTGCTTATGTAAGGAACATAGGGTAGCCTCAGGCTCCATCTTCAGGTCTCAGCTTCCCAAGTGCTAGGATTACAGCCATGTTCCCTAAGTTTGCCTAGCATGGGCAAGAACCTTGGTTCTCAGAACCACAAAGCTAACTAACCAACCAGATAAACAAACAAATAAACAAATAAATAAATACAGAAAGAAAGAGAGAAAGAAAGATAACTTCAGCCATGCAAGATAAATCAAGTACTAGAAATTTGCTATACATCATTGTGTTTATGGATGGCAATGCCATATTATACACTTAAAAATCAATGAAGAGGGAAAATTTTATAATACGTGTTCTTTCTCCAGTAAAGAAATGAAAAGAATACCAGTATTGGTGTCATTTTAATTCCTAATTCAAACTTGGGATCTATAATTTAAGAATTCCTCGATTATTAAAACTCAGAGTAAAACTTCTCTAAGCTTTCAATGCATCATTTATATGCACTACTCTTTCAGTGATTCAGCATATGACTTCATGATACTGTTTCAAAATTCAGCTACTCATTAGCTATCTACTATGGGCAATTAATATGCTGTAGCCTGAGAGTATGAAGAAAAGCTAAGATGAGGCGGTCATTTGTAGAATGAATGAATACGATTACCTATGTGCTGTGGGAAAAATGAAGATATATTGTGAAACTTTGAAGCTTGAAAATTCTTAATGAGTGTTAACATATACCATTGAGCAAAAGATATTATCTAGTATAGAAAGACAAAAATAGATAGATAGAAAAATAATTGACAAGCAATTAATATAAACTTTATTATTTACATGATGATGTAGTTTAAAATAACAAAATCTACAAAATAAATGTTAGAATCACAAAGGCTCTCATATAATTTTATACATTTATACATATATATATGCAGTTAAAAATGGACATTTATTGGGGGTAAAGAAATACACGTGGATTCAGCAGACACAGAGAAAAGACCCTCTGCAAAGCAGAGGGGGCCCCTAGGAACCTAAAAAATCCAGTCTGTTCTAGAGGGCTGGGGTTTTCAAGTCACTGAAGAATTTTCCTTCCCCACTTCAGTTTGGTCATTTGAAGACAGACAGGATGGTTGATTGGTCTACAATTGTTATGGGACATGTCCTGATCTGGCCATGAATTTGTTGAGCCAGTCCCATCAGCAAGAGGGCTGCTGGTAGGAGACAAAAGCCACTATGGGTGAGTCAGGAGGGTGAGGAAGAAGCTGGCCATCTTGGAGATTTGCCACCTTATTACACAATCATGGTCCCTCTCTCTCTCTCTCTCTCTCTCTCTCTGTCTATCAGGGAGTCTGTTTAACTCCTTGTTTCTCATCCCCTTTCAGAGGTCTTGCTAACTGCTGTTTGGGTGTTTGGGAGTAATGACAACTCTTAGCTTCTTCAAACTGACAATGAAGGAACAACAGCCAGAGTACCTCAGAGGAGGGTCTGTCTAAGGAGCCGTGATAAAATTTAACTGATGGTGATGATCCAGAGCATAAGACAGCCATTTGCCGATGGTGTGTATCTTTGGAGCTTGTCCTATTAGGAGATAACATTTGCAACACATAAAAGTTAGACTACTAGTAGCACTGTAGTTCCTACTGAGAGCATAGTTAGAAAAGTTGCTGGGGTAGTTTTTCCCTTATTAGAGGAAGAGAACAGGCAGGAAACTCATTCGTAGAATCTTTGACAGGTTTTGTCATAGGCATTGATGAGATGATTGATTTCTCTGTTGCCGTTGTCTACTGTAAGATGTATATTGTGGAGGACCCCCGTCTGGTTCAAGAGTTCAAGGAGTCTTACATCAACCAATTTAAGTTCTGAAGTTGGCCACTGAATTTATTCTACTGTAACCCTCATGGGGAACAATAATAGACAAAATTAATGAGGAAAAATGCTTTGACGTCTTGGTTAACATATATATTGTTTAATGAGGTAAGGTATAATTTTGTAGACAGCTTGACTGTATACCAGAAAAAATTTTATCAGAATCCTATAGAAGGCATACTGACATTGTCTTATCAGTAAGAGATACCTTTGTTTATGATCAGTTGCAATGTCTAGTGGAGGTGGACCATGTGGGCCAAACCTGAATGAAATCCAGGTTCCATTTGTTGAAGTCACTACTAGACCAGAATCTGTAAGTTTTGTGACAGGGTATCTGACAGCCTCCTTTAATCAGGGAACATGATTGGTCAGGACACAGGACATCATATTGTAGCTAGAGTTTTCCTGCCTGGCCCACGGTCAGGATAAATCTCTTTCACCTGCCAGTCCCACAGCTGCTCAGACCCAACCAAGTAAACACAGAGATTTATACTGCTTACAAACTGTATGGCCATGGCAGGCTTCTTGTTAACTGTCCTTATATCTTAAATTAATCCATTTCTATAAATCTATACCTTGCCACATGGCTCGTGGCTTACCGGCATCTTTACTTTACATGCTGCTTGTCCTGGCGGTGGCTGGCAGTGACTCCCTCCGCCTTCCTGTTCTTTTTATTCTCTCTGTTAGTCCCTCCTATACTTCCTGCCTAGCCACTGGCCAATCAGTGTTTTATTAGCAACACATTTGCCATACAGAACATCCCACAGCATCATATTATACCTGTGAGAAGTAATTTTCTAGGAACAGTGTCATCAGGAAAAGAATCATTAGTGAGAAATAGTTACCCAAATAGCATCTCATTTGATTAACTATAATGTCTGAGACTGTTAAAGAACCATACATATTGATCATATTAATCCTGGGTTAAGAGGTCTGAGTGGACCTTCCTTGTTAGAAAGAAGAAAATGAAATTACAAGCCTAGTTCCAGGGTGAGGGAAGGGTGCCTTCAGCTTAGTGGACAGGGCATACCTCTCCTTTTAGGGTTTGCCTTGTTTTCTTACCTTGATGAGCTGATAAAAAGAAATCCTGAGATAAGGTCTCCAAATGATACCATCTTCAGAAGTACTAGATGAACCCTTAATTGATACAGTCGATGGGTCTTGAAATGATACAGTCTAGGGGTCTTGATTTGGTTCATATACTCTGACAATTAAAGAATTAAAAGGCAAGAGAAATCAAGCACAACAGGTAGCAGCAGAGAAGTTTCAAGCATCATTGACAGAATCAGCAGTTGAAGGAAGGTATTTAGTGGGGGTGAGGACACACACACATGTAGCAGACACAGAGAAAGACCCTCTGCAGAGCAGAAGGGGGATTCTGGAAGCTGAAAAATTCTTCCATTATATTTTATGAAAAGAAAATCTATATGTAAAACACATGAAAAAGATAGAATTGGAATGTTTAGAGGACTTAGTTTTAGCTCAAGTTAAACAACTAGAAATAGAGTAATAAATATTAGAAGGATCTGGAAAGCAACAATACACAAAACCTCAAGGGAGAGAATTTTATGCTTTCTTGAAAGACCTTAAGGATTATTTATATAACTAGAGATAAATAGTACATTACTAAATTGGAAGACTCGAAGTCACAAAACAGATGGTGAGTTTGATATTAATTTTATTATTTTTGTTTTTGTATATATAATCTATTATAAATTAATTATGATTTTCAAATTGGTTAAAAATATTCAAATGAATAGCCATATTTTTTTCTGAACATAGAATTATGCATGCACCAACATTTAATAGCTGTTGTATTTTTATTTCATTTATTCTTTTGTATTTAGTTGAAAATTATTGGTGTCAACTTAGTTAAAGTAGTAAGCTGAGGCTCAACATAGTTAAATCCTGCTACTAATGTGGTCTTCTTTCCTACCAAGGATCTCTTCTATCCCATTGTTCACTAACTTGGCAGAGACACCACAGCTCCTAGATCAACCTGACACACACACTCAATGCAATGTACTTGGAAATACAACTGTTAGCATTACTTTACTCAGGATGTGTAAGACATTGCTGACAATTGCAGTCTACATAAAGAGTAGTTTAATTCCATGTGGTGGCTCTGTGAAAATTATTTGATGGTATTTTTTTTTTTTCGAAAATGGACTTTTAGTATTTGTGCCTTGCTGTGTTCAAGAGCTGCCTGCTGGGCATTCGTCATGTCTGGGCAAGGATCTCATTAAAGCCACTGTGGACACTCATTAGATGAGTTCTGAAATCCATCCCTGAAATACCAGAGTGAATTAGCTGCAGCTGGTGCCTCTGGACACATACTCACTTATCAGAAGTGATTTCTCAACACTCCTTGTCTTCCCCTGTGAGACACCCATGAGAATAAGTATTCCCATCCAAACAGATAGAGCAGGCACTGATATATTTTTAACTTAACCTTTATTCATTTCCCTTGCATCAGCGTGCTCAGTGAATATTTATAGTATATTTATTTGTGCCATGCAGTGTGTCAAGTCTTGCTAATAGGCTTGATGGAAGGTAAAGTAGTCTCAGATCCCATAGAGCATATATGACTGGAACAACAGTAATTACACAAATGTCAGTACTATACTTTTGTTCCTACAAGTTGGAGAGTAGGTGAAAAGAAGCACTAGGAAAGGGGAGTTCTTAAATAAAATCTCCTAGGGAGTCACTCTGAGAAGGAGGCAGGAAGAATCAAACCCAAGGTGGGAGTTTAACGCTAACTGCAAAACAAAGGATTTCTTTCTTACGTTTTTCATTTCATTTAGTGTGTGTATGTGTGTGTGTGTGTGTGTGTGTGTGTGTGTGTGTGTGTGTGTACTTGTTTATATTCATGTGTGCATACTGATGCTCCAGGAAGCCAGAAGAGGTTATCTGATACCCTGGAGCTGGAGTTATAAGCAATTGTGAACACCTTATTGAGGATATTAGGACTTCAGGTCCTGTGAAATAGCAGCAAGTGCTCATAACTACTCAGATATCCCTCCAGTCACCACAGTATTTTATTCCTAACTTAATTTACTCGACTGTACTTTAGCATAAAATAAGGTTTTCAGGTGACATGAATTGATTGTCCTGTGTTAAGAAGTAGTGATCAGAGCCGGGCGGTGGTGGTGCATGCCTTTAATCCCAGCACTCGGGAGGCAGAGCCAGGCAGATCTCTGTGAGTTCGAGGCCAGCCTGGGCTACCAAGTAAGTTCCAGGAAAGGCACAAAGCTACACAGAGAAACCCTGTCTCGAAAAAACCAAAAAAAAAAAAAAAAAAAAAAAGAAGTAGTGATCATAAGCAAGTAGTTTTGCTATGAATCCTTGTTAGCAACAATGGATTTCTTTTTTTACATCTCAAACTACAGTTGTCTATTTAAAATGTACAACCAGATACATTTTGACAGGTGTATACACATGTGAAGTCATGACTACTTTCAAAACCTAACACAGGTGTTATATTAAACATTATTTGTGCTTCTTAGCCATAAATCCTATCCACCCCATCCCAAGATGATAGCATGGTTTCTGTCATGTGGGTTAGTCTTAGGTTTCTCAAATGTATTAGTGGAACTGTACAATTTAAGCTCCTTTGTATATTACAAATTGACTTCTAACGTAAGTGTTCACCTATGCTTTTGTGTATCAGTAATTCATTCATTTACACTCTTCAGCAATGGACTGTTATATGGATATTCCACATTGTTCACTATTATCTATTTATACTTGTACTGTTTCCTGTTCTGAACTACTATAAGCAAAGCTTTACTGCAGATTTGGATGTGTACCATTACATAAGCATATATTTTCATTTCTTTTGGAAAAATATACAGCATTGGAATTTCTTTGATCAGAGCATATTCATTTATGCTAATTTATCATGTCACTGTCCAACTATCTGGAAAAAGTAACTTAAAGGAGAAAAGACTTATTTTGGCTCATGATTTCAAAGGTTGCAGTGCTGTGGGATGTTCTGTATGGCAAATGTGTTGCTAATAAAACACTGATTGGCCAGTGGCTAGGCAGGAAGTAGGTGGGACTAACAGAGAGAATTAAAAGAGCAGGAAGGCAGAAGGAGTCACTGCCTGCCAGCCAGCAACCGCCAGGACAAGCAGCATGTAAAGATGCCGGTAAGCCACGAGCCATGTGGCAAGGTATAGATTTATAAGCAATAGAAGTCTCTGTGTTTCCTTGGTTGGGTCTGAGCGGCTGTGGGACTGGCAGGTGAAAGAGATTTATCCTGACTGTGGGCCAGGCAGGAAAACTCTAGCAACAGTTGCAGTTTGTGGCCATGGTAAGGCAGACCACCATGGCAAAGGGCATGTGGAGAATAATTGCCCACCTTATGATGAACAAGAAGGATGGGGCAATAAGGAAAGGGAGAGGGAGAAAAGGAGGTGGGAAGGAGACAGAGAGAGAGAGAGAGAGAGAGAGAGAGAGAGAGAGAGAGAGAGAGAGAGAGAGAGAGAAAGGGATGCTAGAGAGCTGCCATAATATTCAAAGGCCTAAGACCTGCTTCAGATGACCTCCTTCCTCCAGGTAAGCCCCATCTCCTAAAATTTACAAATCTTCCCAATATCACCACCAAGTTAGTTATAAAATCATCAGTGGATTAAAGCACTGACTAGGTTATAGTCCTCATCCATCAAGAACTTTGATTTGTGAGCCTTTTCAGATACTTTGTATCCAAACCATATCAGCTTTGTAAAAGAAATTACTTAGCTATCTTTAAACTCAAATAAGCTGTTCTCTTTTACATTCTCAACAGCAAGCTTATGGGAGTTCAAACTTTTCTACATCTCCAGAAGCTCTTACTTCTGTCAAACACTGTCCAATGTCATTTCAGTACTATAGAGACAGTTAAAATTGTTGATTTAACTGTGTATATCTGTATATTTTAACAAATGGGCATGCAAATTTAGACATGAAAAATTTCTCTCATTGTCTTTAGGAATGACTGATGTAATTAGTATATTTTTCCAACTACAGCCCTGGAAATCATCGCTCTGTCTCCATCACTACAGTTTTGCCTTTTGTATAATTTGCCATTATATCAACTCAAAGATGGATTTGTAGTTATCGTTCAATGTTTTTAATCAGCCTTTACTTCAATATATATTTTCTTGATAATCTCTCTCAGAGAACAATGGTTTTTATTGTTACAATGACAAGAAGTCAGGATGGAGAAAGAACAAAGCATCAAAGAGCATAAAATGACTGTCTTTTCCTGATGATTGAAATGACTAGCCATTGCGTGGCTTTTAATAAAGGAATCACATCTAAAAGCTGTGGTATTAGTGACTTTATCAACACTGTGATGAAATGCCTGGCAGGGACAGCTTAAAAGGGGGGAAATGTGTTTTGGCTCCCATTCTCAGAGGAGCTTGTTACTTAGTTTCATGCTCCTAGGTCTTTACTACGGCTCAGCATCATGGTGGTGGGAGAATATGACAGAGGCTTCTCACTTTTTGTGGTCAGGAAGTAAAATGGTTCCCATCATGGCTGACAGGAAGCAGAGTAGAGCTGTAACAGAAATGGGACAGGACAACATATCACCCTCAAATGACCCTTGAATCTGACCCCACCCTTCAGCATTCTACCATCTTCTACAGTCTATTCAGTTTTTTAATCCATAAGTGGATCAAACCACTCAGTAGTGTAGAGCCTTAACAATCCCAGTGCCACTGGAAACACCCTCACAGATGCACCCAGAGGTGTGCTTTACAGGTTGTGGCGTTTCTCAATCCCATTGAACTAACAGACATGGTTTAACCCCTGCAGTATTTATTTAATACATTTGATCCACATAGGTCTTTATCTGTATGAAGTCATCACAGTGCTTAGCCATGAAATCTCTGCCATATGCTCAGCAGGTATAGAAACCAATTGGTCAGCCGGACAGTGGTAGCACAAATCTTTAATCCCAACTCTCAGGAGTCAGAGGCAGGCAGATCTCTGTGAGTTCCAGGCTGGCATGGTCTTCAAAGCAAGTATTGAGTTTCAGGACAACCAGGACTGTTACACAAAGAAACCTGGTCTCGAAAAAACAAACAAGAAGTAAAGAAAGGAAGGAAGGAATGAAGGTAAAAAGAAACAAACCAATTGGCCATGACATCACTGACTCAGTAAACTATTTCAACAGTAATCTAGGCAATATTTTAGCATCTTACAGCAGAGTAGCAACAACAGAAATAATTCCTTTTGAAGACAAAGTAAGTGGTAGTCTGTATTGTGGTGGTATTGTATTCCCCAAAATATTGTGCACCCTAATAAATTTATCTGGGGTCAGAGAACAGCCACTAGATACAAAGGCTAGAAAATGGTGGCACTCACACCTTTAATCCTAGCACTCCAGAGGTAGAAATCCCTCTGGATCTCTGTGAGTTCAAGGCCACATTGGAAACGGCCAGGCATGGTGACACAAGCCTTTAATCCCAGGAAGCAAGCCTTTAATCCCAGGGAGTGGTGGTAGAAGACAGAAAGATATATAAGGCATGAGGACCAAAAACTAGAAGCATTTGGCTGGTTAGGCATTTGGCTGGTTAAGCAATTGGCTGGTTAGGCATTCAGGCTTTCAAGAAGCACAGTTCAGCTGAGAGCCATTCGGATATGAGGACACAGAGGCTTCCAGTCTGAGGAAACAAGATCAGCTGAAAAGTTGGCCAGGTGAGGTTAGCTGTGACTTGTTCTGGTTCTCTGACCTTCCAGTGTTCACCCCAACAACCGGCCTCAGGTTTGATTTTATTAATAAGAACCTTTTAAGATTCATACTACACTGTATTATGAATTTTGCTGAGTTACACTCAGCAACTGCATCTTGTAACATTGCAAGCATCATAGTATTTTGCACGTATTTACTTACATATTCTTCTTGTCTACTCTATTACGTCTTCCTTGAGATAGAGAACATGTAGTTGTTCTTGGTAGCCCATGGTACTTTGTATACCACACTACTCTAATATTGATCTGAGAACTGTCTCTTCAGACTTTTACCCATAGATTCTTTTCTAGAGCTTGAGGGCTACAGAGAACAAGCCTAATTTTTTTCCTGCAAGAGCTTGTCACACAATTGAAGCCATCTCCTCACTGACATCCTACACACACATAAAATATTACAGGTGAGTCAAAGCCAGTATCTACTAGGTATTAGGACTTCGATCAAATTGGATTGAGCTTAGAGGGCCATTTGCTAACCATTCCAAGAAGATCACAGTACATTCCCTGTCTAGTGTACACTAAAGATACTAATTTCAGAAAGTGGCTGTAAGTGTATTGTAAAAATTACAATAATCAAAGGAAAGACAACTGCTTCATCTGGGAAACCAGATTCTTTTCTTCATCAAGGAGTTCTTTCTCCTGTGGTTCACCAGGCATCTCTGCTTCACCAGGCAGGCACTCTGCTAAGGTTCAGAGAATTCCCAAGAATGTGAGACTCTGCATCCCAATTTTGAGATGTAGGCAACAACCAAAGGAAGCTTCATTCCAGGGATATTGGGACCTAGACCTTGAAAGGATCCCTGTCTGGCTCCTCTCCTCTTTCCTCACTGCCTCAAGTCAAAAAAGGATTAAGATCCTAGGAGTAGCAATGACAACGATTTTATTATAAAGTCTTGCTACCTGTCAGCTGTATAATTCATACACTTTCACACACATTCACTTACTGAACACACATCAGATTTTCCATGTAGTTTTTCTTTAATTCTTCACTGAATTCATTGAAGATATAAATACTAAGAGCTCCTAAGAAGCTACTTTGAGTTGTTCAGTTGTTACCCTGAGGAGCACACTGATCAAGAGAAAAGCTGAGGACTGTGTACAGGTCACAGAAGAATGAGAAAAGCTTCAGTTCTGAAAAAAAAAACAGGTCAAGGGTTCTAAGTCAGAATAAAATGGTATTTAAAGCAAAAAATAATGATATTCCATATCAGAAGCCTAGATTGTCTCTGCAGGGATGACCCAATATGTACCTACTAGAACCTTTTTTAGGTGAAAGGACTCACATTCAAAACAGACAAGCACACATTTAACAACACTGTAGGGAAAGATTTGCATTCGTGGACACCTTGTGTTTATAAAAATGAGAAATAAGAATAAAGACAGCCATGATAATGCATTTTAATGTTTTAATATAGACTATTATCCAGTCTCTGTGACTTACATGTATCATTTCATGACACTGTGACCTCATTTTTGATTGCTATAAATTATGATTTTTAAGTTCAAAGTTGCATTCACTACTTAAGATAAAAAGTAAACAAATAAATAAATATAAAACTTGTAACGAATAATGACAAATCCAGTAATTAGAACTTTGACAAAGGACTAGGTAGATGGCTCAGAGGTTGAGAATGCTTATGACTCTCGTAGAGGACCTTGGTCAGTCCAGCACCTACACTGGTCTGCTTAAAACAATCTGTTACTCCAGTTGCGGAGGATCTGATGCCCCTTTCTGGCCTCCAGGGCTACCTGTACATGTGTGGTACATATAAAGTCATGAAGGCACACACATACACACACACACACACACCACACACACACAAACACACACAAACACACATACACACGCACGCACGCACACACAAATGAAACATAAACAAATCAAGTTTTTATTCCATTAACTTCAGAAATATGGCCTTTCTACTTGACTAATCCAATTTGGTCAAGCCCAAGAGAAAAGATAGTCTGAAACCTGAACCTATGGCCTTGACCATAGACTGAAGGCAAGATCATCTCAGGCCTCAGATGTTGGTAAAAATCACCAAATTCTCCCCTATAAGATAGCAATTCACTTTCAAGTGGGAGGGGTAATGAGTCTATTTATCCAAGCCAAGGCCAGAGAGCTGCTGGATCTACAGAGGTAAGCCATTCTCTAGGAGATATAAGGAGAGTTCATCAAAATCTCAGGGCAGATCTAGGAAAGCCGCAGGGCAAATGTTCTCCATATGGCAACTTAACAGTTCAAGGCCCCAAAGACTGTTGCACTGTGTAGCAGCTTCACCTCCAACTAAAGGTAACTCTATCACCAACAACAGGTGATATAGCTCCTTGAGACACCTCACCACTGATACTGTGACCCAAAATAATATGTTACTACTTCTACTCATACTTCAGTGGCCAAAACCTGGTGTGGAGAAGTGAGAAGAGAATTACAATTTCCACAGTAACAGAAAAAGAAACAATCAAAGAGTTATGAAATAGGTGCACTGCCAACTTGGTACCAACTTTTTTTATTCTACTGAGTCAAGACACATACATACACATACACATAGAAACCAGTGTAGCAAACAGAGTTGTCATTTACAGACATATGTTTATACTTATAGACTGGCAGCAAGGGACAACGGAAGTCTAAAATTCAGTGGCAACCAATCCCTCAAGATTCAGGAAAGGTGGCTGGAGAGAAATCTTTATCTGTTCTTGCTTTTCTAGTACCATAGCTGAAAACTACAGAAAGAAACCAATCCTGAATTTCATTTCATGGGTCAACAAGGTCAGCAGTGCAAAAACATGAAGAACACCCTGTTTTAGAGGATAGGAGAGGGATTGGAAGAGAGCCTGGGTTACTATGGCAACTCCTCCCCCATCTCAGAAGTTGCCATTCCAGCACAGCCTACTGTTGTGTCTGAGCACTGTAGGACAGAGGACAGAAAAGACTAAGTCCAAGGCCACCTGAAGAACTGACCCTCCATCCCCAACCCCCCAATGAATGCTAGAAACTTTTACTGAGCCATAGTTGGAATATTCTAAATACATTCAGCTCATCATTAAATGCATAGTTACTGACTTGTAAAATCATCATTTCTAGAGCATTAGCATGTGTTTCCACTATTGGGCACTTTAGATTTTTAAGTTCTTTCACTATCATTAAATTCTCTGTAACCCTGTGAAGAAACTACTCAGTGGAGACTATATGCCCTTTCCATCATGAACATTTAAAAATAGATTCTTCTCTCATACAGTACATTCCAACCAGTATAGGCAGGACTAAGGGAGAGGAGAAAAGAACAGGAAGGTGGAAGGAGACACTGCCAGCCACCGCCAGGACAAGCAGCATGTAAAGATGCCGGTAAGCCACGAGCCACGTGGCAAGGTATAGACTTATAGAAATGGATTAATTTAAGATATAAGGACAGTTAGCAAGAAGCCTGCCACAGCCATACAGTTTGTAAGCAATATAAGTCTCTGTGTTTACTTGGTTGGGTCTGAGCGGCTGTGGGACTGGCAGGTGAGAGAGATTCATCCTGACTGTGGGCCAGGCAGAAAAACTCTAGCTACAAACCAGTTTCCCCTCTCTCCACTCCTCCCAGTTCTCCCCCACCTCCCCTTTCCCCTAAAGTCTACTCCCCATCCATTTCTTCTGCAGAAAACAGCAGGCCTCCAAGAGATGATAGCCAAACAGGACAACACAAGATATGAAAAGATAAAGCAAAAGTCCTCCTAACAAAGCTGGACAAGGCAACCTAATAGAAGGAAAAGAGTCTCAAGAGCAGGGAAAAGATTCAGAGACATACCTGCTCCCACTGTTAGGAATTCCACAAAGCACCAACCTAACAGTCATAACATATATGTAGAGGACCTGATGCAGACCCATACAGGACCCATGCTTGCCATTTCAGCCTCTGTGCATCCTGCTTAGTTGATTTGGTGAGCCATATTCTCCTGGTGTCTTCTATCCCCTCTGACTCCTATAGTCTTTCCTCACCCTCCTCTACAGGGCTCCCAATCTCTGTCTCTGAGGGGAGTGAACTGATGGATACCTCCAATTTATACTCTTTGTCTACAAAATATCTGACTCCGGGTCCCTGTACCCACTCCCATCTGTTGCTGGGGGGAAGCACTTTGATGATCACTGGACAAAGCTCTGATCTATGAGTATAGCAGAATATCATTAGGAATCATTTCATTAATTTTTTTTGCCAGTATTGCTTTTCACCATGAACTTTTATTATGCAGAAACTCTAGTTTGCTTCTTTTTAACTCTTCCTAATGGAACACCTATCTCTTAGCAGGTGTTCAGTAGCTATTCAGTGAATTTGAGTTGTTGGTAGCACAATCAACAGACTCATAATCATTATATGACTTAGATGGGCTCACTCATCAGCTGGATTAATGGGGATTTGAGCTCATTTCCCCAACAGTGACCATGCCATTCACTGCCTCTCTGACACCACTAGGCAAAGAGGACTTCGAGAACTCTTAGCCTCATGTTAATTGAAATGTATGCTGCCTTTCACCAGACCCAAATCAAAGCATTCATCAAGCCCCCAGACAAGCCTGAGATGGAGGAGGCTGACCACTCAAGCATGCTAATGACTGCCATGTTAAGTGAGGCATCTGCAAGCAAAGGCATCGAGCAGAAATCTGGGGGACCTTAGCCTTTTTCAGGCCAGCAGTGATGGATGACTCCTACTGAAGAAGTAGCAGAAGCACTAAACTGCAGGGACTGTTGGCTTCATCTGTCAGTTGCCCAGCACCCGGGGTGGCCTTCATACTCTGACGCTGTGCATTTGTTACTTTTAAGGAGCAACATTAGCTCATCATAACAACTTGTGGACTCAGCCCAGTAAGAACAGCACTTGGCTTAATTATCTAAGTAACATAATGATTCTTGCTCTTAGGAATGTTGGCAATAAAAGTGAATGCCATCAAAGGTGCAAGAAAATGAATCTTCTCTTAATTCTGCTAAGCCAAATGGAAACCAAAATAACATCTTGAACGGTGTGCAGTAGAAGTGTCAATTTCTGAAGGCTTCAGTTTTCTATTTGCTCTGAAAATCCCTCTATGAAAATAATTCTGAATTCTTGGACTAAAATACAATTTTTTTCTGGATCTATAAATTGTCCTCTGCTAATTCATCTTATTATTGGAGTGCCACATTGATGACATGCTACAGCCCAATGATTGAATTCTGATCTCTAGACTACAGATGCCTCACAGAATGTAAAGAGAACCAGGCACAATTAGGTTTGTTCGAATAAAACAAAGATACCCTAAACAACACAAGTTAAAGCAGAAGGGTTAATACACAACATAAAGTCCAAAGATGCTGTTCCAGAGAAGATGACTATCACCACAAACTCCTGGTACAAGCCTGCACCCCACCCCTCACCAATACCTTCAGCGTCAACTGCGATTTCATTCTGGAGAAAATCAGAATGGACCTCATTATGCACTTAGTGCCTATGTATGCCAGCCCCACAGAAGACAAAGGTTACCAAGATAGCTTCCATCCTTGGACTCCTCAGTTCTCTGTAGCTGGACCTGCCTCCCCTTCAGACACATCTCTCACTTTTCATATGATCTAGAAACTCTTACATCAGTTCTGACCGAACAAAGTTCCCTGGATCTTCTCTGAATTATCTGAGTATCTCTCTTACCTTCTTGCTCAAAATAGGATTCTTCATGAAAACTGGTGACCCTCCAACACTGTTACATCTGAAAATGCTTCTCCTTCACAACTTGGCCTAATGATCCGATGCCCCAAAATGAGATGTATAAGTCCCAGAAGGCTTGTAAACTACTCTGCCTCCTTATTACTTATTCATTATTTTGTGAATGTGTATGTATTCATGGCAGAAGTTGCACCTGTATGTAGGTGCTTTATATATGTGTGGGGTCAGTGGTCAACATCTTTCTTAATATCTTTCTACTTTATTTTTTGAAATAGAGGCCATCACTTAACCTGAGCTCACCAACTTGATTAGACTGGCTAGTCTGCTAACCCCAGAGATCTTCCTGTCTCTGCCTCCCTAGTGCTAAGGTGGCCTGGATACCTGGATTTGTTGTTGTTGTTGTTGTTGTTGAGTGTCAGGGATTGAACTCTGGTCCTCATGATTGCAGAGTAAGCACTTTGCTGACTGAGGCATTTCTTCAGTCTCAGTCCTAACGTTTTTAATCTCCATCAGTTATTTGGTTCAGAACATCTCCTGTGACAGTTACCTTGCAAAATGGGGAACATATCTCCACATCCTCATCAGCAACTGGAATGTTCAGCTATTTTACCTCATCACAGTGGTAGGTATGCAGTGTTCTCACTGGCATTTTAATTTGTATTTTCCTGTTGACAGTGTGTATTTCTCTAGTGATGTGCATACACACCCATGGAAATCATCACTGCAAGCAAAACAATGAAGATATCCACCAGGCCCAAAGGTTTCCTCTTGGTCTTTTGTAATCATCTCCCTACCCAACCATGATCCCACACAATGTTAAAAATTGGTCTGAAGAGCTGTGGGAGAAGGTTCAGAGGCTAAAGTACTCACTGTGCAGGTATAAGGACCCATCTTCAGATTCCCAGAAGGTGTATAAAGCCAGATGCAGGAAAAAGAAAGGTTTCTGCATTGCAGTGCACCTGTCACAAGACAGGAGGAGGAAACAGGAGAAACTCCAGAAGCTGGTGGGCCAGCTGGCCTGGAATAAGCAGAGTAAACAAGAGACTTTGTCTCAAATGAAGTGAAGGGAGAGAACAAACACCCAGAGTTGTCTTCTGACCTCCACATTCACACCATGGCACACACCCACCTGTACCCATACACAAACAGATGTGCATGCACACGCACACACGTAAAAGAAATAATATGAGATACTTTTATTATTATAGATGGGTTTGTATTCTTTATAATTTCATATTAATTGAACTAGTAAGTTCTCTCTTTCGTCTGCCTTCATTATTATAAGCATTTTGAAACTGACTTTATGGAAGACTTTGATGTTCCATTTTTATACTAGCATATGATTGTACCACAGTTTGCTCATCTATCCCCAATGACATAGTTTTAACCAGGATGTATTCTTTTTTATTTTTCATTAAAATATATTTACATCATTTCCCCTTTCCCTATCCTCCCTTGAGCCTTTTCCATGAGCCCATCTCACTCCCTCTCAGATTCACAGTCACTCTTTCTTGTTGTTAAATATTGTTGGACCCCAAAGTTTAGGGTCTCGAGTGGGTGCCCCAAGAACCCAGACTCCAGTCCAGTTGATGCAACAGCAAGAGGTTTTTATTTCGACTGTACAGAAGGGCAAACTCAAGCTCCAAAGATCAAGAGTCGCACCGCACCATAGTTCATAGGTGCTTTTAAAGGAGAAACCCACAAAAGCCGCAAGATTACAATTCCCATAAAATGTCATTTCGATTGATTTATGTCTAGAAGCTAATTTCATAAGATCATTGCCTGGTTACAGAGTGATCACAGAGGGGGATACAGGTTACGTCAATGTGCACATTTTCCCTGAAACCTCAAGGGGGGGTATCAGAGCAGGAGTGGAGTTTACACACAGGTCATCATGGTCCTCCCTGGAACATTTGCAATTATCCCAGTCACGGTTGAGCACATCTCTTGATAGAAATCTCTTTACATTGTTACATGGTTACAGGGGAGATTGAATAATGGCTGAGTCAGGTTGCCCTGGGAACTAGATTTTTAGTTTCTCATTTCCTGGTGCTTGGGAGTGTAAGCCTGAAGGGTTAGGGTCTTTCAATATATGTATAAATGCACACACTATATATATTCTTCTGAGTCATAAGTGTTTTTTGTATGTATATAATTATGTCACTTGCTTTTCTATTGGTGCGATGAAGCACCATGACCAAGGTAACTTATGAAAGTGTTTAATTGGCTTATAGTTTCAGAGGATTAGAGTCCATGAGGGCAGAACAAAAATGTGGTTGCAGAAACTGCTAACAGATCACATCATCATCTGCAAGTACAAGGGAAAGAAGACACACTGAAAATGATGTGGGCTTTTGAATCCTCAAAGCCCACTCCCAATGACATATATCCTCCAGCAAGGCTGTACCTCCTAATCTTTCTAATCCTTTCAAGCAGTTCCATTCCCTGGTAACTAAGCATTCAACTATATGAGCCCATGGGGGCCATTCTTATTCAAACCACCAGACTGTTTTAATTAAAATGTGTTTACACTAAATAAATAATCTGGAAATTAAATATATTATCAAATTTCAACAGCTGTCATCAAATTACATAAATATGGTATAACATATATAAATATGTTATCAAATAACATAGCTGTTGGTCACTGTCAAGACTGCGTCACCATTGCATCTTTAGGGATATCTTGACATACTTGTCATTGCTGTGGTTCATAGACATCATAGCTGGGTAGGGCTTTTGATTGGTTCCCTCCATCGGCAGCTTGCATAGCTCCTGGTACTCTTCCTCAGGGGAGAAGTTTTTGGGTCAAATTCGGCTCAATTTCCCCAAGTCCTGTGTCTGAAGTGTTTTCATTGCCTTTCACCTCTGGGAAGTAGCCAAGGACAACAGAAAGAGCCTGTATCCTTTGGAGAGTCTCTTGGACTCTGATGAGCAACAACTCATTCCAAGACTGAGGGTTTTGTTAGATACTATGTGGCTCTTGTGGGAAACATTGTCAGCTCAAGAGGCATAACTTCTTTTTATGTACTTGTATTTTATGTAATTTTAGGTAAATATATATAATATGATTTTTTTTTCAAATTTCCTTAGTGTTATTTTCCTCTCCTCCCTTTCCTTCTTTGTTTATATCTCTCCCACCCCATTCCCAGTTAAAGCCCCTCACTTTTTTCTAATACCCCCTCATATGACTTATATCCTAGAAGGGAATAGCAGAATATAGAATGTCTTTCTAAAACACCTAATGAAGAACTACATTGCTTGGTCAATATTAATCAGAAATCACAAGGGCAGGCAATACATAAATACAGTCTTAATTTCAATTAATTTTTCTTAAAAATCTTTTGTGGTCGACTTCAAATTTAATTCCACTGTGACTGAGGGATGAACTTTCTCTCAACTGAATTTTGTTTAATTTGTTGAGGTTTTTTTGAATAACATTAGTTTCACTTCAATAAATGTTCTGACTTCCCCTCAAAAGAATATTCATTTTGCTATTGCTGACTGCTGTTGTGCTCTAGAAATATAAATTATGTCTACTTTGTTGCTACTGACAATTTTATGTTACTATTTATTAAATATCTCAGAAGGATATTAAAATCATTGTTTATAATTATGGGTTTGCCTGAGGGGTTTGTGTGTGTGTGTGTTTTATCCATACCGTTCTTACATGCATTGCTATCATATTCACAAATATTTTGAGTTATTTCTTTTTAATAAACTGTATACTTTTTCAGTATAAGATAATCTTGTAATCCTTTGACATGACTTATTTCTCTAAGTTTACTGTGGCTGATAGTCATGTATTATTCAGCCCTTACAGATTTTTAAAAATAAGCTATATGTGTCTGTATATGTAAAGTGTGTCCTGTGTAGAAGGAATAAACTATGTCTTACTTTAAAAAAAAAAATCCACTCCAACAACTTTTGCCTTTAATTTTGGCATTAAGGTTGTTTTCATTATTATTAGTACTTTTACCGGATGTTCTTTTTTTTCTGTCATTTATTCTGTCCTTTCTTTGTTGTTTTTTGAGGTTACAATTTAATTACAGCATTTCTTCCTTTCGTTTTCTTCCTCCAAATCTACCCATTCACCCCTCCCCACTTTCCTTCAAATTAATGGCCTCTTTCTTAACTAATTATCTTCTACATATATGTTTTTGTATATACATGTATATTCCTAAAAATAACTTGTTCAGTCAATGTATGTATGTTTTCAGAGCTGACCATTTGATGATGTACAACCAATTGGCATTTTTTTCCATTAATGACTATTTTCTTTTACCTTTGATTAACTATCTCTTTCCATACCTCTTGGATATTGTTATTTTGTTTTAGTTATAAAGTAACTTTTAGAGATTTAAATACCTAGGAAATGGTATTCTTATACATCCAAAACATTTCATTTTCTGATGCTTTTCATGCTGTTGTAAATATCTACATTTGTGTCTGTCTGAAGGATTGACTTTAAATTTCTTGAAGTAAATATTTTCTGATTGTGAGGTATCTGAAGAACATTTTTACTGTGTATATATTGATAGCTTGATAGAATCTTTCTATAAAAGCTATAAAGGTGTGGTTCTGTCATCTTCTTGCTAACAGTGTTTTTAAGGAAAAAGAATCTATCACAGTCTTTATCATTGTTCTACCTGAAATATGTATTTTCTTGCCATTTTTAGAAAGTTTTTCTATAACTGATCAAAAGCAACTTTACTGTGATTTATTTTTGATATGTTTCACATTTCTTGAACCTGTAGATTGACATGTTGATCTTGTGAATAGATCATTTTAGTCAATTTGGAGACAACCTTTATCCTGCCTCCTTTATTTTATTTTGTTGAGCTTAAGATCCTAGAGATAATGCTACTAGACAGGAAGAGAAGCCAATACATTCTGTTATTGAGCCACTGTGGGATATTGGAGATTTGTCTTTCTATGAATTGATGGAAGAACTCTGGAGGAGGTGCTTCAGTTTCACCTCCGAAGAATGAGAAGCTAGTGGGTTTATCTTCCCAGTACCTCTGCTTATTGATTGAAGATTGCCCCTGGGGATGCTAATTCCTACCCTGTGTCTCCAGTCCTCATCTGCCAATGGGGAAACTGTTGATGTACAATGTACAATATAGTTGACCCTGGGGATGCTAACTCCTGATCTCTGCTTCAGGTACTCATGTACTAACGGGGTTTGTTGATGTACAACCAACAATACAGTTGTGATTTGAATGTGAAATGTTCCCTACAGACTCTTACATTGGGATTTGTTGCTTGCAGATGTGCTTTTTGGAAGTGATTAGATCTCAGGGACTGTGACTTAATCCATGGATCAATTCCTTGATGGATTCATAGGATGATGGTATTATAAGTAGGTGGTGAAAAGTTAGAAGAAGTGGATAATTGTAGGTATATCCTTATGACTGTGTCTTGCCCTGGACCCCTTCTCCATCCTCCTTTGCTCCACTTCCTGTTTATCATGTTCATAAGTGCTCTGTTATACCATGCCCTCTCTACCAAGATGGATTGACACCTCGAAGTTGCAGCCCAAATATTAAAAGGTCTTATTAATAAAAACAAACTCGGGAGTCAGGTATTGGGGTGAATGCTGAAAGATCAGAGAGACAGAACAGGGCACAGCTAAACTCACCTCACCAATTCCTCAGCTGATCCTGTTTCCTCAGACTGGAAGCCTCTGTATCCTCACCCCGAATTTTGCTGCTCAAAAGCCTAAAAGCTTAACCCCTCTAGTTCCTGGTCCTCACACCTTCTATACCTTTCTGCTTCCTGCCATCACTTCTTGGGATTAAAGGCGTGAGTCACCATGCCTGGCTATTTCCAATGTGGCCTTGAACTCACAGAGATCCAGATAGATCTCTGCCTTCAGAATGCTAGGATTAAAGGTGTGTGCGCCACCATTTTCTGCCCTCTGTATCTAGTGGCTGTTCTGCTCTCTGACCCCAGATAAGTTTATTAGGGTACACAATATTTTGGGGAACACAATATCACCACATTTCCCTTTTTTGTCTAAAATTTAAAAATGCCTATAACTAATACAAGAAAACTATATCCAGTAAGTGTATACAATATATAGTCAAGAATTACATTCAAAAAACAAATCCTCATGGAGTATGTGATCCAAATAATTATTTCCTTTATTAAATTGTCACTATTAGTTATTTTTTCACAGGTATATAAATGTAGCTAACATAGTACCAGACATTTTCTATATCACAGATAAAGCTGGGGGATGTGATAACATTAATCTATTTATCAGCCATACAGGGATTAATTACTGATTCTGAGTAAACTGTTTTAGTTTGTAGAGTTAAGGTCAGCTTCAAAGACTCCTCTTAGCTGTGCCTCCCACGCCTATTATGTATTTCAAGTATCACCAGAGATAGATAAATAGGCACATGGTATGAAAAAAATGCATATGTTTTGATTCTTTGTATCACCCTTGCTTTTGATTGACAGGTTTTACAAACTCACCTCTGCTAGTGTAGCATTCTGTCATTTATGATGCCAGGGAGTTTAATTCCATGGAAAGAATCACCCATTGTTAATGTTGAACTACAGAATGAAGTCGCAATGTGTGGACTCATTGCATACATATTTAGAAAGATCAGAGCAAACCTAACTTACTGCATAGCTTATAGTAAGTCTCGTTAATTCCATAACTGGAAGACACAAATGGCATTCTAGTATCCCTGGCATTAGTGACAGTTTAGAACCTATAACCAGCAGTTTTCAAATCACCTGTGCTGTTCATCTCCCCAGTGAATATTCTCGAAAATGCAACAGATTTGTCTTGGGAAGGGATGGAAGATCGGTCATTATATGTACTATTTCTACATTGATTTGATAACAGCAACAATATTTTCTGAGAATCTGGCCGTAGGTTGTCAACTTTGTTCAGTCTAGAAAATGGACAAAGTCCTATAATTTCAATTTTTTTTTGTATCTAGCGTCAGTCTTTTGGTGAGCAGAAGACTAATGATACCTTGGTAGTTATTTTTCAATCTCCTTCTTAGGCTATCTCATACCCATAGTCATTAATACCTGTCATTCAATACAGCATTATTGCTAGTGTAAACTTGATGCCCATTCTGTCAGCCTTGCTTATGAATGATAGGTTTTATAAAGTGACCCCTGCTAATACAGAATGCTATCCTCTCTAAGATACTAGGAATTTTAATTCCAATTTAATAATCAGATATTCTTTTTTATTCTTCTCTGATATATTACATCCCCACCACAGTTTCCCCATCCTTCCATTCCTCCAAGTCCCTCTCCACACCTCCCTTCTTCCAGATCCACTCTTCCTCTGCCCGCCTCCCCCCCAAAGCAAGCCTCCCAGGGATATTAACCAATGATACTAGGTGCAAACTCTCATAACTAGGCTGGACAAGGCAACCCAGTAGGAGGAAAAAGGTCTCAAGTACAGGCAAAGAGTCAGAGATATCCTCCACTCCCACGGTTAGGAGCCCCACAAGAACACCAAGCTAGACAACCTTAACATATGCAGAGGATCTAGCCCAGAACCATGCAGGTTCCCTGACTGTTACTTCAGTCCCTGTGAGCCCCTATGAGCCCTGCTTAGTTGATTTTGTGGGCCTTGTTCTCATGGTGTCCTCTACCCTTCTTTTAACCACACCTGAAGGAGAAGGAGTCAGTCTACAGGACCCAGAAGTGCTAATGGATTCCTTACCACTGCATTACTTATCAACCTAGTAGAAAAGCTATTCTCTGGATTTCTGAAGAATACAATAAAATGATGGATTTTCAAATAGCATAATAAATCTATTCTATCATCCTCCTCTTGGTGTATTTTGACTCTGGCAAGTAGTATAAGAAGGGAATTGATCTCTACTTTGATCACCTCCATGCCACTAGAGGTAGTTTTTGATGTTGTTCTACAATATCAAGTCATAACCAATAGGTTAGGGCCTGTGGCAGTTTGAATAAGAATGGCCCCCACAAGTTCAAATATTTGACTGCTTAGTCAACAGGGAGTGGCACTATTTGAAAGGATTAGAAGGATTAGGAGTTGTGGTCTTGTTGGAAGAAGTGTGATACTGGGGCTTGGGCTCTGAGGTTTCAAAAGCCCATGCCAAGCCTAGATGCCTTCTCTCTCTCTCTCTCTCTATGAATCAGGATGTAGCTCTCAGCTACTGCTACAGCACCATGCTCCCCACCATGATGATAATGAACTAAGCCTCAGAAACTATAAACTAGCCCTCAATTAAATGCTTTATTTTATAAGAGTTGCCTTGGTCATGGTGTCTCTTTACAGTAATAGAACAGTGACCAAGACAGTACCATTTGTTAATGAATTATTGCCTACTCAACATTATATTTCCTTTCTGGGTATAATAGGCTAAGAAATGCCTTCCCACAGATGCTTTCTTCTTTCCTACAAATATCTTTCAGCCATATTCTGAAATCTATTTCAGGTAAAATCTCTTTGTTCCTAGAAAGGGGACTATAATTTCCTTTTTTGTCTGTGTTGCTACTAGTTCTGATTATTATCTTCAAAGCAATAATGGGCAGTTGGGTTGGGTGCTAAAAAAACAAGTGTTATCTTGCAACACATTGCCCTACAGTTGAAAGTGATAATAGCCTCCTTGAAGCTATCATAATACTGGTTTTCATAGCAAGCATGATATCAGTAATTAACTGCATTTAACCTAACCCTTCCTTCTAAAAGAGCCTTTGACATTGTCAAAAAGAGCTATCCCACATACAGTTTTTATTATCATTTTTCTATTAATTAATATAGTTCCTCTTTGATTTTTCATGGCATCTTGTATCTCACTATATTATCTAGAGATGAAAGTTCTAGTAACTATGATGCACTGCACTGTGGGTATTATTAGCATCTCACTAGTAACAACAAGTACCACTACTTCTAGTCAATCTTAGTTCAAAGTTTCAACAAATAAATATATCTGTTTACTAAGGATACTGTGAGAACTGAGTGATACTACACTGAGTGATACTACACTGACTGATACTATGAAGTTTTCTTACAGTTGTATCCTTATAGCTGTATCTCAGTTTCTTTCTAACAACAGTTTGAGTCAAAGGTTAAATATTGGTGCTTTTGATTGTTAATCTTTGTTATCAAATTAATTAGATTTAAAAAAAAGAATAGTTTTGGATCAACACACTTTTGGATGTGCTTGTGATATAGTCTAGAGATAATTAGGTCATATGGGCACTGGCAAGGGAGTCTATCAACTCCCTTGGTAGACTCATAATTAAATGACATTATACAGAGATGGTGAAAAGTAGAATGGAGGTACAAATGGAGTGAGCACATCTCCTTAAAGATTACATCATGTCCTAACCTCTTCCTGCATTTCCTTTTCTCCATATCATGGGTTACCATGATGTGAACAGTTCCACTTGATCACACCCATCCTACTCTGATGGACTGACACTTTTGAAACCATAAGCATAAATAGAAATTTTCTTCTTTTAGTTGTTAATGTTGGGTATTCTGTTACACCAATTAGAAAGTTAACTAACAATATAATAGGAAATTCAACTCAGAGACTATAAAAGTAGGAGTCAGTGAGTTAAATAAGAAAGAGGGAGGAAACATGCGTTGGTGAATTATGACATTACGTGTCAACAGAATCGTAATGAAGCTGTCATTCAGGCATATCTAGGTAGGCTCTTAGGGAGAGAGAAATAAGAGTATACCACAGATTGTCTGTCATCTTCTCTACGTAGTTGGCTAAAGATTACTTAATGAGACAATGACTACCCCACATCTTCTGCATTTCTGATCTTTCTGGCAGCTCCTTGGAAGGTTCATATCTCGTTCTATGCTATGACATTTCACTCAAGACTAATGGAGGTGGGAGGATCTGGTTTGCACAGTCAGACATGAAGCACTTAGGTACTGTGGCTGCTGGGATTCTACTAATAATACAAGTAGTCTCTGGAAAGGAGCATATGTAAGCTTATTTCTCCCTACTTACTTTATTATTTCTAACTGTTTCTTTATGAAATCACTCAAGTTCAGGGGTGGAGAAAATAAAGCTCAGATCCACGGATACATTCTTTGAAAGGCAAACCGTGAAGCTGAAGAATAGGTTTGGACTGAATAATGAGAACAAAGTTGACCTTAGGTCAGTGGTTTTCAACCTTCGTAATGTTGAGACCCTTTAATCCAGTTCCTTATGTTGTGGTGATCCCCAACTATAAAATTTTTTTTGTTGCTGCTTCATAACAATAATTTTGCTACTGTAACAAATTGTAATATAAATATCTGTGTTTTACAATAGTCTTAGGTGACCCCTGTGAAAGACTTATTTGACTCCCAAAGTGGTTGAGACCTACAGGTTGAGAATCACTGCCTTAGGTGAATCTTTCATTTTTCCCAATGATTGGTAATGGGCTTCTTCTAACAAGTGTTCTTTTAGTTCAAGTAATCTCCCTTTTATTTAAGTGACAGATATTTCCCATCATTATTCATTTTTCACTAACTGTGGAAATCTGACTCACATAATTAGGAAATCAACTACTAAGACATATAAAGTTTTAGTAGCAAGTCATGAGACATTTATGGTGTAATAATTTTATGATCTGCGTAACTGTATGTAATCCTCTATGACTGTGTGTGTATGTGCCCGGCCCTCTACTCCTCCTTCGTTTTTTTTTATGTGTGTGTGTGCATGGGTGTGTGTGATATGATTGTGTTCAGGTGCAGGTGCCCATGTGAAAGCCAGAGGTCATCATCAGGTGTTTCCCCCCATCAATCTCCACCTTCACTTTTTTTTGATTTTTTGATTTTTTTTATAATCTGATTTAATATTACATATCAGCCACGGATTCCCCTGTCCTCCCTCCTCCCACGCCCCCCCTCCCCCACCCTCCCCCCAGCCCATCCCCATTCCCATCTCCTCCAGGGCAAGGACTCCCCTGGGGATTCAGCTCAACCTGGTAGATTCAGTCCAGGCAGGTCCAGTCCTCTCCTCTCAGGCTGAGCAAAGCATCCCTGCATAGGCCCCAGGTTCCAAACAGCCAGCTCATGCACTAAGTACAGGTCCCAGTCCCACTGCCTGGGCGCCTCCCAAACAGTTCAAGCTGATCAATTGTCTCACTTATCCAGAGGGCCTGATCCAGTTGGGGGCTCCTCAGCACCTTCATTTTAAGATACAGGGTTTCACATTGAATCTGAAGCTCACAAACTGGTTAGAGTGAATGATCAGCAAACCCATGGGATTCTTGTCTTTCCACATCACTTTGCATGGATTCCAGCTTGGTGCTGCCACATGGACTTTTAAATGGGGATCTGAAGTCAATACTTTTACTTGCACTGCAAACACTTTATTCAGTGAAGCATCTCTCTAACTCTATCCGTATCTTCTTTCTGTGACTCTGTGTGGTGCTCGTCTACCTATATATCTACACAAACATGTGGTGATATTGTGTTTCCCAAAATATTGTGCACCCTAATGAACTTATCTGGGGTCAGAGAACAGAACAGCCACTAGATAAATGGTGGCACACACACCTTTAATCCTAGTATTCCGAAGTCAGAGATCCATCTGGATCTCTGAGAGTTCAAAGCCACACTGGAAACAGCCAGGCATGGTGACTCACGCCTTTAATCCCAGGAAGTGATGGCAGAAAGCAGAAAGGTATATAAGGCATGAAAACCAGGAACTAGAGCTGGTTAAGCTTTTAGGCTTTTGAGCAGCAGTTCAGCTGAGATCCATTCGAATGAGGATACAGAGGCTTCCAGTCTGAGGAAACAGGATCAGCTGAGGAACTGGCAAGGTGAGGTGGCTGTGGCTTGTTCTGCTTCTCTGATCTTCCAGCATTCACCCCAATACCTGTCACTGGGTTTGTTTTTATTAATAAGACCTTTTAAGATTCGTGCTACACAAACACCTGCACTGGCCATCTATTTGCTATCTACCTTTCTTTATACATACTTATTTTTGCATATATACATAAACATATACACACTTATACATATAAATAAACAGCCTTTCTTTTTACAACCTTCATTTTCTAAGTCAAAACTCTTCAGCTTATGTAAAGGGTGAATTAATCAGGAGTGCTTCAGCCATCTGCAGGTAACTTTGGCTTTAGAAAAAAGCAGAAAAATACTGTTAATAAAAAGGATTTCTTTAGGATTAGCATCTCTTATTAAGTATGATTTTTGATATCTACAGATTAAAAACTGCCTGCTCCTGTGAAGGCAATATGAAAAGAACAACATATCAAAGTAGCATACAGCATTCATTTCTTGACAAGCAGCTAGCATTTGGAAAACACAGGGGGGACATACTAATATCTGAATTGAAGAGGAAGAGAAGAGCATATTATCGTGTAATGATATAAATCAGCCAGCTAACACAATATTTCATGGACTCAGTTACATACAACACATCAATTATCTCCTTTAATCTTTCACAGCATCCCTATATATGGTATTATCACTTTTCCAAATAAAGAAACAGAATCCTTGAGAGTTTGAAAAAACAAAGATACATATATAGTCTTTCAATTCATATTTGTGGGCAGAAAGTCCCCTAGTCACTTCACTGTGTGCTTCCCTGCTAAGCCTTCACAGTACATCTCAGCATACCAGGTAGTTTCCAGTCATGATACTAAGGATCTTCCCAACTGGACCATGTCCAGTGATAGGAATACTGGGTATCAGCAAGGTAAAGCATCTGGTCTAAATGCAGAGTTAGGAAGTGGCAGAGAACAGTTCAGCTTCAAGCCACCTCAGCCCAAATCCCCAGTTTTCTCACCACTACATGCCACTTGTCCATCTTCCAAAACAATGTAGCTAGATTAGCATTATTTATGAATTCTGTCCATGACAGAGTTCGAACACAGGCCCATGAGTGATAATGATTCAATCAGTATTTGCTAATATTCTAAAGAGACCACTCAAGGGTAATGTGCCCTATCTCCATTCCTCAAACCATGATGATACAGTTTATAGGCAAGAATATTTTTAAAATCTCCCAAGCATTGCTAAATCCAAATATAATACAGGTTGAATATCCATTATGTGAAGTAATTTGAGCCAGGATGTTTTAGATATTTTGAGTTTTGGTCTACTCACATATGCTAATGAGATAACTTAGGAATGGAATCCAAGTTTAAACACAAACTCCATTGTGCTTCATATACACCTTGTGTATACAGCCTGGAGTCATGTTGCTATGATACTTTTCATAATTTTGTAACTGGAATATTTTCATGGTATGGAATCTTCCAGTTGTGACATCCTGTCAGCCCTCAAAGAGCAGTAGATTTTGGAGTATTGGGAATTTTATATTTTCATATTAAAGATGTCCAATCTGCAGTGAAAAGCCATGCTTGTCTTTAAGTACCAAGTGTAGTGCTGAAAAAGAAACAAGCCAACCATCCCGAGATCCAAAGGCAACAGAAGAAGTCAAGAAGTCAGGCAGTTCTGTCTTGATTGCTCTATGGAGCATAGGGATGTAGCACTGAATTAAGGAGCTAGTTGCCCTGGTGTGGCCAAGGCCTCACAGGATGTTTATACATCAACAGAAGCAGAAGGGGTGCTGGATTGTTTGGAACCATCCCGTTGCCCTCTTTGCAGAGCCTGCATTGGGGTGGAGGATATACAACCTCCAACTGCCACACTGGTCTCTCTGCTATAATGCTGCCTGTTCCCCAGAACATGAAAGTCAGTAAGTCCTCTAGGCTAAGAGATATTTGCTGTAAAACTGAGAGGGTCAAAAGCTACTTTCTCTTAATGTACCCACTGCAGCTAATTTTTAAACAGTTGTGTTTATTGTAATTTTGTGTATATGATGGAAAGAAAGGGTAAGGGGAGAAGCGTCATGGAGTACATGTGGAGGCCAATGGGCAGCTCTGTGGAGTCGGTTATCTCCTTCTCCCTTTACATCAGTTGCAGAGATTCAATAAAGGTTTTCTGGATTACAGAGCAAGCACTTCAGCCACTGAATAGTCTTCCTAGTCCCAGTGCAGCTAGTTTTAAAATCTAAGAATATCCCAGAGCATAGAAAGGATAGCTGGTTATAACTTGAAAGAAATGAAGTTGCCTGTGCTGATCATATTTAACATTAGAAACAGTAGTGCCATATTGTCTAAGTTAGTAAACATGGAAACTCTGTTCAAGGAAACATTGTATAAACTACTAATTTATATAATTATAAATTGTATAATTTACATGATGGGTGTAAATATTTTATAAGCAACATGGAAGGTGTTTTTATTAACATGTTAACTGTTCGCTTCAGTATTACAAACAAAATATGACCCAGAGTGCAAATAAGGATATAAACCCTTCCAATTCATCCCTACCCCACTACTTTTATAACCTCAAAACAAAAAACAACAACAAAAAAGACCCAAATAAACAGCATTAAAAAAGTAAATGTGACTTGAACACAAAGCTCTATTTAGATGATCTGTGATCATCTTTTCTAAAATGGTTTATTTTATTGTGTTTTAGAATTATGTGGGGGGGGGAGAGGGGTATGCACACATGTGAGTACAGATGCCTGCTGAGGTAAAAGGCATCAGAACACCCTGGATGCTGGAGTTACTGAAGGTTGTGAGCCACCCAACATGGATGCTAGGAGCAGTGTGCACTGTTAACCACTGAGGCATCACTCCAGTCCCAACTAGGGTCTTCTTTACATAAAAGCTAGAGGACAGCTGGTTACACTTGAAACATCCTTGTGAAATAGAGGTGGACACTCTCTTATTCTCCCCATGCAATATTTTAATCTATTTAGAATTATTTAAACCTACTCTCATGCTCAATTTAAAGAACTGTTCTTTAATTAAGTCAATTAAAATTGCTTAGTTTAATTGGATTCTGAATTCTCAGTGTGGCAAGAAGCCAGTAGATGTTCTTGTTGTCAAGATGAAAAGAAAAAAAAATTGTCATGGAAACTATATCTTTTAAAGTACATTTCTTCACATTTACATGAGGAATCAAAATTATTGGCTATCGTCCAAATAGACTTCAATATTTCAGGCAGAAAGAGGTCACCTAAAATCTCACATACTTTAAAATAAACAGACTAGTTTAAAAATAACAATTTCATTTAATCCATAGATCATATCAGAAACAGAAAAGTCTGGATGAGAATTCCTGTATCTTTTCAGTCTCTATTTGATAAGATAGAGTAGACGTTGCCCAATGTTTGCCTTCTTATCTATCTTACCTATGGTGGAAGATAAGAAATCAAACTGTGTCAATCCAAAACACAACACTGACATTTACCAGAGTCAAAATCAATTTTCTCACATTAAAAAAATTAAAATCAGTAAATGTAGTTTTAAGGAATTTATCATTTTAACCAATACTTAGGTAGCATTTCCATATAATGAATATTATGCTGGACATTGATTGTTCGACAGTGAAGTGAATTACCAGTCATTTGCTTTAAAAGTGAGCAAAAGAACAGACTGAAACAATCCAGAGAACTGAACTGGGAAGGAAAGGGAACACCATTATTTAGTTTCCATGGATTCTGTGATAATCATAAAGTAGCATTGCTACAGGAATCTCCCCCAGTCCCAAGGAGGAATTAGGTTATTGACAGCAGAACCACAGCAGATCCCTGCTTGACAGAGGGTAGAGGAACCAGAGGGAAGAACTCTGACACTCTTCTATCACCCCAGGAAAGGGATCTAGAACATGAGCTTGGGAAGGGATTTAAGGTTCAGTCACCAGTGTTCTGGTTAGGCTCTTAAGGCAAAGCCGTGAATGTGGGCTGAGTCTCAGCAGCATGTTTTCACACACAGTCTCTGTTGCTAAGCACCTTGCAGAAGGAAAGAGGACACTAGCAGGAGGCAAGAGATCTGCCCTGTGGTTCTCAGTAAAAACTTATTGGTTTGAAAAAGTTTCCCGCTCACAGCAGGATGTAGGGAACCTAGAGCCACATAAACTTGATTGAGAAGACATAGTTCCAAGTTGGGGGAGATGAAGGTGTTTTGAAAGGCCAAGACAAGAGAAGAGCTGAACAGATAGAAATACCACAGATCTGCAGATGGTCTCTCGGACACTGGTCAGTGAGTGCAGTGAGGGAATAAGAGGCCTGGAAAAAGTCAACTGAGAGAAATGATGCTGATGGTGCCTACTGCTCAGCCCAGGGCTGGGAATAGCACACAGAACCTCCAGCCAGGCTGTAGGACTTTATTGGTTCAAGTGTATTGGCTGGAATACACAGCAGGCTATAGCCTCATTAGTGAGTTATAATGGTCATTAAACTAACAACTGCTCCAATCTCACTTAACAAGATTCAAAGCACACAGGAAAAAAAAAACTATTTTCTTACCAAAACAATTAAACTGTATCAAAAAGAATGAATGTGTACAACATCCTTCCAAAAAAA